>PVJI01002021.1:0-157223 GCA_004026765.1 Micronycteris hirsuta
ATATAAAGATAAAGCACTGGACAAGAAGTTATGGTACACGGAGCTGATACCAGCTGTGCCACCAAGTATTATGTGAAGTACACAGTATGGAGATCTGTCAGGGCAAATCACAGATCAGACTAGCCATGGTTATTTAAAGTCAGGCAAGCATAGCAGTTGTATCTATCAGCTGTGGTTAGATGGGATATGAGGCAGAAATACTGGTTTGTATCAGCAAAAGTCAGAATTGGGTGAGAAAATGAGAACACACTTCAAAGCAAGCAAAGCAAGAGGGCAAGTGGAGAAAATACTTCACAGAGAAGCAGTCCAGTCTCTGAATACTGCCCTAGATAAATATAACTTAGACTTAGTTGAAATTCTCCTGAATTGTAATCTATTCAACAAAGATATGAACACATATGTAATGCAAATATACATATATGCATGTGTATGTATGTGTATGTACATATATTTGTATGTTGGTATATGAATTTATTTATTTAAGGACACAGCAGTAATTACAAAGTCTTTGTTCTATTGGGGCTAGCATTTTAGTTAAGAGTACTAACGATTCTGATCACCAATTGCAATATATGTGATTGTGAGTGTGTGTGTGTGTGTTATAGGATGTGAGTTCCCCACACTACCAATAATTCTTGGACACCAACTGGGTGTCCTACCATTCGGCTCAGTTCTGACACTGTCCACCAGAGAGAGCATCAGATTCCCAGGTTACGGTTCCTGGCCCACAAGACTACCCTCTACTTAACCAGCAACCACACTTCCAGGTTGTCACCTGTGCTTCTTACACATGGGCTACACATAGGAGTTTTTAACAATCACCTTCTTGGGTTCAATTAATTTTCTAGAGTAGTACACGGAACTCAGAAAAATATTTTACTTACTAGATATATTATTATAGGTCACAATATCACAGAGGCACAAAAAATAAGTAGAAAAATATATATGAAGCCAGAGTAAGAACCTCTATGAAAAAAATTAAGGTACAGGTCAATGTCAGAAATGTCCAAACCTGTACAGTTATCAGTAATCAAAATCTCAATGGATTAAGAAAATGCTCTGAAGAATGCAGTTTTGCAGCTTATTTTATACATTAAAATAAAAAGAGGAGATATAAAGGGGGTTACGTGAAATTCATTGGTGGTAGATTAAGGGGCAGGAGAAGCAAAACTGGGAAATCTCTGGGATGGGATAAAAAGCAAAATGGTGAGACACATACTTTTACATTGGTGGGAATGGGATAGTTATTCATTAAGATTTACAGCACATAGAGATGGTATGTTGTCTCCTGCTCTCTTGCTGATGGTTGTGTCTTGAGGGATCTCGAAAAGATTACTCTGACATTTCAAAGGTGTATTATCTTGCTTGTGAATAGACAGGTTCACTTAAGGTAAGACTCTACCTTTATCATGGAAGCTGTAGGCCTAGGACAAAACTACCTGCAATGACTCACTTTTAGTGAGGAGTTTTTATATTCAGGCCATTCTATGTGGTAACTTTTGGTCTCTGAACTTGTAAGTCCCACTGTGCAGGCCTCCCCTGAGCTTGTGAGGTTTAGTATGTGGCCCCTTTTTCAACCACACATGGTATAGGGCATGGAGGGTAACTGGGGTACTTTTTTGGAGAGAATGATCAGAGAAGTATCTTTGATGATGACTTTTGAGGAAAGGCTTGAAGGAAGTGAGAAAGTGATTCGTGTAGATAGCTGGAAGAAGAACCTTCTTTTTACAAATCGCTGAAGTTGGAGTGTGCCTGGGGTGGTAGAGGAGCAGCAAGGAGGCAAGTATGCATGGAGCCAACCGATACACAAGATGAAGTGTGAAAGACAAGATCAGAGAAGTTATGAGGGAAGACCATGTGGTATTACAGGTTTGAGTAGACTAGTGTTTTATGAGGGTTACTCCGGCGTCTGTGGAGAAGAGTCTGCAGAGGGGCAAGGGCGGAAGCAGGAAGACCAGTTTGGCGGTGACTGCACATCTAGGTGAAAGATGACGGTGACCCAAAGCAGAGCGGTAGCTGGAAGGGTGGAAAGAAGTAGTCTGCTTATTTCAAAGGTAGAGTGGACAAGATTTGCTGATGAATTGGAGTTGAAGTTTGACAGAAAGAGAAGAATAAAGGACGATTTGAGATTTTTGGCCTGAACAACTGGAAGAAGGGAAAAGAAAGCCATGGAAAGCTGTGGAAAGAACACATTTACAGAGAAGAGAGAAACAAGAGTTTGATTTGCAGATGGACTGGATTTGATACAAAGAAACTCCACTGCTCTTACTAAAGGAGGACAACTCCTGAAAGCTGGAGAACTTGGGGACACCTGAATTACAGGTAGTGTTTGCATCTCCCTACCACACAGTTTTAACAAGACTTGTAAAGGTCCATGTTCCTGCCTTACAGATGACAGAAATACAAGGTAGCCATCCTAATGTTACATGCCTAGAATTTGTGATTTGTCACCTAAGAGTTGTTGGCTCCTAGCCTCTGGCTCACAGTAATACTCAAGGGACACAAGTAGCATGAATTCTTAAGATGCCAAAGAGAAAAAGAGTGGATCCTGTTCACTAGTTTTATAAATTCTTTTCTCAGAATCCATGCCCTAAACTTAGGTTTTAACTATGATAAATTTATGCAAACACCTGTTCTTCCCACACCCTTTATACAAGTGTGGTTCAACTTCTTCCATACTCCCTGAAGTGAAGTCTCCAGGCCCTCGTTTACCTCTCTTCCTTCTTTTTCTTTATTGGAAAAACTTCATTGCAAAGCTTCATTTTAGAAAATTCAGAAAATATGGAAATCCAATATAAAACTCAAACTCATAGTATCACAGAGAAGACAATGGAAACATTTTAAGGGCATTTAATTTCAGTATAAAATAGAAAACACACACACACACAGAGAAGCATCTCTCATTGTCTTTATTATCTGAATATAATGTGCTTCTCAAAAAAATGTTACGTAGCAAATTTTCAATCAACAGGAGCCATATTTCATGAATCTAAATACAAAAACATGTGTCCTCAGTCCATCAAAACCTTTTAAATAATTTCCTCAAATATTATTAAAATACTCTTAAACACAAATATAACAATCCACTGAGAATTTTTGCATAGTATGTAGCATATAAAACACCAATTACCTAATTATTAAATACTTAAACTCATTAATAGGTACGTTTACATGCAGTACACATGGAGACTGCACAGTAGCAAATACAACCACAGGAAATATGTACTACGACCAAAAAAACAATAAAGTAATGAATTAGATAATAAAAATAACATCTGAATTGGACCTGGGCTGGTGAGCCCTTAGGTGCCTCACAGAAGCAACCACTGGTAGTGTTGAAAGTGCGGACTATTGGGGAGACTATTGGGGAAATGAGAGAGAGAATGCGTAGCATGTTTACGCTCCTGGGGGGACAGGCTCAATGAGCCTGCAGTGCTCCGTACGTCCTCTTGCCAGGACCCAGGGGCAACCGAAGAGTCTTCCCTACACAGTGTTAGAAAATTCCTTATAAGTTTGTTTTTAATTTAGATAATGAATTTGGATAGTGAACAAGTTAGTCCATTTTTGGTGATTTTTTTACAAGAAGTTACAGTGAGTGTTCATATAGCGAAAGTTAGATAGCAAGGATTTTGTATGTATTTATACATCTATACATGTACATGTGTGCACATACATGTACCCCTTATATACATACATATTCTGCTACACATAGTATTTTGACAGAAACCACTTTTTCGTTAACTTGTCTAGGCCTCTGTTTCTTCATCCATAAAAGCAAATGCCTGATCCCACAAGTTCCAACATCCGTTTCAACTCTACCTTCCTGTGGGTCTAATTTAGCTAATACTCCATGTGCCTGAAATTAGTTTCTCACTAGAGAGCTTAAAAGATTCCTTTTATTTTGAATGCACAATTCCTTATTTTGTTAAATGGAAAAAATCCACAATTCCTTTTCTTGATTAGTATTCACATGTTTCTTGCACACTTACTAAAAGTTGCATCACTTCAGGAAAATCAAGACATATTGAAAAGATGGAAGTTTATCCATTTAAAAAACATTTAGTAAGCATTCCCAGTGTGCCAGGCACTGTGCTCAGCCTTTAGGGACCTCTCAGCCTATTGGAGGAGGCAAATTTTTAAATAAATAATTACAGTCTTGTGAGATGTCACTGATGGCATACATGTAAAACCAGTATGCAGTCACAGACAAGGCATGCAGGAGTAAAGGAAAACTTCAGAGAGGAGCTGACATTCAAGCAAAGGCCCGAAACACAGATTCCCTAGCATGTGGTAAAGGAGAAGAAGAAGAAGAAGAAAGAAGAAAAAGAAAGAAGGAAGAAGAAGACAGCAAGAAAGCTGCAGATGGAGGGAGAAACATGCCTGAGTCCGTGGACGTGTGATCCAGGATGACATATTCCAGGGACAGCCAGAAGCTGCATAATGCTGAGTTATACTTGGGGTCTTGGGGGAATATGGTGAAGAGCTTTGCTTGTCCTGAAAATAGCGTGAATTTTATCCCCTCATTAATGGAGAAAGTTGAAGGATTTTTAAAAGTAGTTTGCATTTATTTTTAAATGTTGACTCTCATTACATTATAGAGAATTGATTAGAATAAAGAGAAAGGGGAGGCTGAAAATTTAGAAAGCTCTTATAAATTAGTCCAGAAGGTGTATGATTCTAATAAGTCTAATAATATACAATATTCTAGTGATTTACTTGTTTTGAAATTTAAACAAAAAAATACTTTCTTCCATCCAGCTACACAATGCCATGGCCTTTAATAAATACCAAGATTGTTTTATTTTTTTAAAGTTACTATTTTATAAGCATTTGCCCATAGGCATTATAATCACATCAAAATCTTATTTCCTTCTTCAAAAATAGCCTTAAGGTTTCATTTTCCCCCATCCCACTGTGTTGTAACAGTAGGTAAATGGGAATAGGATAATCCAAGAAAAAAGAATTATCTGAGTCAGGATTAAAAGCCGTGAATTTACCTTCAAAAATAATTCCCAATTCCTTGTAGATTGTATCACCTCGTAACTATTTAATGTTGCTTATCTCTCTAACGCTCTTTTAAAATCAAATTCCCTCTTTCTCTGAGCAGCAAAATCAAGTCATTTTCCTTGATATAAGGTAAACCTTTGATTCTATCACATTCCTAAAGTGTCTTTGCAAATCTTTATAAGGATAGGTAGCTTTTCCTAAATCTATTATTCATCCACTGCGTCTTCTCCCTTAGGGTACTAATTAATAAAAAAAATAGACAATCAGCGTTTTGTGGCATGAACTAAATTTTATCATCGCTAGTGTATTTTGAGTTAATTATACTCCCAAATTTCTTTATTCAGTCATCAATTGAATTACTTGCTTCACCTGAGTAAAAGCACACGTGTAAGGCTCTGGCCTTTGTCGGGCCTCACACCCTCCATTTGATAATGGAAGGAGTCAGGTCTCCATAGCTGTAAGCTTTTTCCAGCCTTAGTATTGTGTGATTCCACATAAAATCAACATCGTTTTATTAACATCTTAAAGAATTATATATGAAATGTGCTTTCAGAGTAAATTAATTTATTTTCAAAGCTTTCATACTGTTCTAAATACCCCCAAAATAATTTATGTTTTTTTAGTTATTATTGAGAAGTTTCCACATGCAAAATGTTGTAAGTTATTTAAGCAAAACAAAAATAAAACAAGGTTCTTGTCTCCATATGCCTACACCTAATAAAAAGATTAAAAGGCATGGAAATAAACAAGGGAAAACTTTATGAATTATGAGAAATTTATGGCATAAATGAGTTCTCAGCAAGGGGAATGTATTCATCTAGAGAATCAATAAAAGCTTCATAAAGATAATAGAATTTGACTAAACTTGAAAAATAAATGAACTTTCATTCCAAAGGCATAAGGAGAGGAAAGAGTATAACTTGGACTGTCTTTATGGAATAATATAAAGGTAAAGTTATTACAGACATTAGGAAATGCATCGAACTGAAAAAAAATGAGTCAGTTTGTGGACAATCATTGTATTAATAAGAACTCTTTTGGTTGCAAGTGACAGAAAATCCAACTTGGAAAAGAGAATATACTGTCTGAAGTAATTAAAAGTTCCTAAGTAGGTTAGCTTTAAGTGTGATTTATTTAATAGCTCCACTTCTGCTCCCGGGAGCCTGCCTAGACAGACTCTTTCTCCCCCAGGTAGATTCCTGTTCATTCCTGTTGGAATCCTAGATGCTGACAGCTTCAAAGTGACATCGTTAGAACACCTAGTTCAGAGTAAGAATCAGTCTGCTCCTGAAGAGTCCTGGATCTGAGTCTGTTTGCCCTGGCTGGCTGCCTTGGGGGATATGCCCATCCCTGGCTGTGACCAATGGGGACCGAATGCCCTGGCTGGCTCAGCCTGGGTCACATGTTCCACCCTCAAGGCCTGGTAGTAACATGTTTTCCATCACACAAGTGTGCCAGAGTGAGAAAGATGTGGTTCCTCAAAGCAAAGAGGCGGTTCTTCCTGCCTCTAGAAGGTATGGCTCTAGATGGCAAAATATATTCCATGACTATGAATAAAAAGCTAAAGTTGTCAGATATCAGCAGGCAATAGGAAGCCAATAAGGCTTTTGAACTAGGCAGTAATAGGATCAATGTGGGCCTTTCTGGAATTAATCTGGCTGCAATGTATCTGGTAGGTTGGAGTGGGAGAGGGATGGAGGTAATAAAACTAGCTTTGAGAATGGTAGGAGGTTTAGGGAGTTCGTACTAGGATGGTGATAAAAGTATGAAGGAGCCCTGGCTGGTGTAGCTCAGTGGATTGAGCGCGGGCTGGAAACCAAAGGGTCCCGGTTCGATTCCCAGTCAGGGCACATGCCTGGGTTGCGGGCCAGGTCCCCAGTGAGGGCCATGTGAGAGGCAACTACACATTGCTGTTTCTCTTTCTCTCTGTCTCCTTCCCTTCCCCTCTCTCTAAAAATAAAAATAAAATCTTTAAAACATAAAAGTATGAAGGAGTCAAAATCAATAGACATTTTTGTTTGCAAATGTTTTCTCACCAGGACTAAGAAATTCTAGAAAGTACATTTAATATTAAAAGCAATATTGGATCACTGGAAGAACATTGTCATAAAGAGAAAATCAAATGTAAATTATTTTTAGTGTAATTTCTTAAATTGACTTAATAGGAGGTTCAACTTGAAGCATCCAGCTTGTTTGTTCACTTGGAAGAACATGGCTGCCGTCTCCTAGCCACTCGAGTTCAATGATCGTTCCCCCTGGCAGCCTGCAATGTGCCGTTTGGGCTTCTGAAATCCTTTCCACAGCCAAGGCCCTGAGCACCAGCTAATCCCATTCAATGTGTCAGAGAGGATAAGTGAGCAAACTTTAACAACACGTTACTTCCTGCCATTGAACAGTAAAAGCCAGTTAGCCGTTTTAATTTGGGTCTATAGTTATTTTGATTTTGTTCTCTTCTCCCCATCTTTGAACAGCAGGGTTTGAATTGCACAGATTACAAAAGAGTGGTTGAATCACCAAAAGACTATTACCCCTCATTTTTTAAGTCCACAGTATACTGACATCATCAATATTACTCAGCTTTTTAAAATACTTAACAAATACTGAATTTTCAACACACATTTAATATGCAGGAGGATTCACTTACTAATAAACAAAATTTAATTTTGTCAATACAAAATATATTCTGCTACCACTCAACTCTTTAATTTTATTATAGTTATTAAAATTACAAGTGGTATTAGCACATTTCCTGCTGTAAGAAACAGCGTGCTATGATTTTATGCCATGTCTTCTAGCCATTCAAAATAGTTATATTATCTTGCAAATGGAGAGGGTATGCATTGCGCTTTTCTCTTGGTACTGATACTGCTCATATGCTATCATTGCAAAAGGCAAGAGCTGGCTTTGCCACATATTTACTTGAATATATAAATAAAATATAAATATATTTATTACTTAAATAGCCCTTCTAGGCACAGTGCAGCTCATATTTGATGATGCATACAAAATAGTTGGAAATTTTATTAAAATGCAGATTCTGATTCAGTAGGTCAAGAATGAGGCCCAAGAGACTGCATTTCTAACTAGCTCCCAGGAGACTTTGACACTTCTGGTCAGCAGACACACTTTGAATAAAAGGGTCTTTGAATTTAAAATGTTAAGTATTTTCTGGACCTATGATGTGGTATAAATAATGGTCTTTTTAAGTTAAAAAAAAATAAACAACAATGTGAAAGAATGAGGTGTGGATTATCTTTATTTTCCTCAGAAACCATGCATGCTTTAATAATGTGACTTGTTCTGGGTTTAGCCGGCCAATCATGGCCCACCAATTATAAGTCAGGCTGTGGCTGATGACGGCATTGCTGCCAGGGAGACGTACACCTGTCTGCAGATCTGGTTAGAAAGGGCTCCTTAGTACCTGTTCCACAGTGTGTACATGACATTCTTCTTTTGCTTTGTATGATGGATTTATTTGACACATATCACAACTTCTCTTCATAGTTATTTTTCATAATTCCAGTCATTAATATGAAAACAAGAAAACCCTGTGAAAGGTCAATATATGGAAAGCATGCAGATGTTTGGCAGAGATTTCCATTTTTATGCAAATTTTCTGATGTCAGAGAAGCAGACATATAGCTGTGGCCCCTTGCCTTAGTGCCAAAGAACCACACCTTTTCCAGACTGCTGCATCTCTGGTTTGCTTGTTTTGCCTTCTGCCAATTTACCTTAATGATCAGGAGTGGGGGTGGGGGGAGAACTGGGGTCAGAGATTATCCAAAGTGATACGTTCTCACCATTATAAGCAGTCATAAGGTAGAGAAAGTTATGCACATTTTCTCCATTCAAGATCTCTTAAAAACACTCTAATTTGCAAAAAGCTTTCTACAAATATAATTATTATATGATTCAATTTGTTGTCGTGTGTATCATAAAAGGCTTAGGATTCACCGGAATACAGTTCACACCTGCTTTATCCTTTTCTACTGCTGTATGTACTGGCACATGAAAAGATTTTTTTTTTACAAAAAAAAAGGATTATTTGAGCTAAAATGCTAGATTTGAATGACAACTTTGGGCCTAGCTAAATGACATATAAAAATTGTTAGATGGTTATATGAATCAAAAGTATCTCAAGATACTGACAACTGAATTGGTAATCAGCCAAGTGTCTTTGATCACAAAGCCCATATTTATAAGCTTTGAAGGAAATATCTGTGTCATATAATGAATTGAAGTTTACAGCTGAGGGGGGAATGTTTGACTAGAAGAGGTTAAATGTGAAGTCTTAGAGAGAGGATTCAGGGAAATAGTGAAATCACTGTAGAGGTTTGGGGGTTTTGTTTGTTTTGTTCTTTGAGGTTCTTGTTTTGTTTTGTTTTGTTTGTTTTGTTTTATTTGTTTTTTTAAGAAGAGTCTAGACAGATTTATCTGTCTGGGATGGTAAAATGTACTTGTCAGGTAGCTGAACTCTGAGTCCCATGGGGATAGAAACTGTGTCTGTCTTATTCATCAGTGTATTTCAGCACTTGGCACAGCACTCCCACATACTAAGTTCTTAATAAATACACATGAATGAATGAATGAATGAATGAATGAATGAATGAAGTCTTTGCAGATGCACTTGCATTCCTGAGACTTTGTGAACGTAGAAAATAACTAAATGAGTAACTCGGGTTTAACAAAAAGATATGATGGGCTCCACCTTCATCTAGGTGGTTGCCATGGGGGTTCAAATACTTTTATGGTTGATAGCTTCTTGAATCTGCCATAAGATAATAATAAGCATGTAATGGATTGGAAACATTTGGCTCCACTGTTAACTTCACAGATTTCTAGCACTTTCAAATCAAATATTAGAATTTCCCCCAAGGTTTTTACTGTAACATGCTAACATTTATAATAAATAATCCCTCCCCCCCTTAAATTCGTGCAGCTTGAGGTCTCAGGAAATCATCATCACTCATCTTCTCTGGACTGGAGAAACATCTGTTTACATCCCCATGCATGGCGGTTTGTAATTTACAGCTTCCTTTGCATGCATTCATTCTTCAGCAGCCCCGTGCTCTAGGCCGGACAGATATTGCCTCACTACAAAAGTGAGGAAATAGAGAATTAATACATTTACCCAAGAGAACAGTGAGTATGAGATGAAACTAGCACTTTTCCCTGCTGACTCCTATTCCAGTGCTCTGTCCTACAAAAGACAAGACCGGAATGGTACTTAACAGTCTACAGTGCTTCTTAGCGTAGCTCAATTTTTGGGATAAAATAATGGGTTTATCAGGGTCTGGACATGAAGAAGCTGAAATTTAGAGAGGGTAAGGGAAATTGTCCAAATTTAACTGTTGGTGGACTCAATAGGAATCCTGTCTACAATTCTCCTGCCTACAAGTCTTGGTCATTTTGTGTTCGGTCGCTGGTTAGTTGGTTGGTCCATTGTTTTAGGGCCTCAGATGCATTGAATTGGAGCAATTATTTCTTTGGTTCATTTCATGTCTCCTTACTAGCCCATGTACGGCTCTGTTTTATTTAGTTACACAGTAATTTTATAGGATAATACATATCTGTGAACTAAATAGCTAAGACAGTCACAACTGACCTTCACATAAAATGTTTCCCAATTCCTTTCCCCTGCCTCCCTTATGCAGTATCCCCAACATTCTAAATACTATTCATTCTTCTATTGCTGTCCTTTTCATGTAGTTATACATAATTATATTTTTTATACTTGTAGGGAATTTATATTTTAATATAAAAGTATATGTGCTATATGCAATATTGAGGGATTATGTCATGTATATAATTTGGCGAACTGATATGTGATTGGAGTTCTTTTTATAAATAAAACTATGTAATCACAATACACATACACGTGTTAACCCATGGTGTGTGTATGTATGTACATTTATAATATAAAGACTACATCAACCTATTCAACTTCTTCAAATTGAGACATATTTAAATGCACTCTACCTGCCCTGGCTGGTGTGGCTCAGTGGATTGAAGGTTGGCCTGCAAACCCAAAGGTCGCTGGTTCAATTCCCAGTCAGGGCACATGCCTGGGTTTCATTCAGGTCACCGGGTCGGGACATGCAAGAGAAAACCCATCAATGTATCTCTCCCACACTGATGTTACTCTCCTTCTCTTTCTTCCTCCCTTCTCTCTAAAAATAAATAAATAAAATATTTAAAAAAAACAAATGCACTCTACTCATATATTACAAAGACATTTATTCAACATGTATTTATGGGGTGCCTACCATGTGCCAAGAGGTACCATGCTGTGATATGAAATACATTTGCGCAAAATATCTACCCTCATCCCCCAAATATCCCTGATCTCATGGAAATAACATTGTACATATAGACAGACAATAAATAAAATAAATATGTAAAATATACAGGATGTTAGATGATAAGTGCTAGGGAGAAAATCATGGAAGGCCTTTAAGGACTGGGGCTTGCGATTTAAATAGAACGGTGCTCAGCGATGGTGAACTGAGGGTTGGGTGGGTGAGTGACACGGAAGTAACTTGTGAGAGTCGAATCAGAACAGAAGTAAACTCTTTGGAAACCCCCACACTGATCCGATTATTTCTGTCTGTAGAATGACCGGTTCAGTCGGTATTGATAGCCCCCCAGAGAGACAATGCATTTTCCTCCCACTTTTCTTGCAGCTGGCCATCGGCTCAACTAAAATCGCCCTGGCAGCAGCCGCCGCACCCGAACGCCTAGCGTGACCACCCCCCACCCCACCCCCGCAGCACTCCCGGGTCGGGCGGCAGGTGCGCACCGCCCTCTGGCCGCTCCCGGGCCCGCCGGGAACGCGCGCGCGAGCCCGGCGCTCAGGCTCTGGGCAGGGACGCTGCCGGGAGGGTGGCGCGCGCCCCGCTCGGCAGCTGCGGCGGCTGCTGGTGTGGGCGCTCACGTCAGGGCTGGGGAGGAGGAGGAGGAGGTCCGCGGCGAAGAGAGTGAGAGAGACATGAGGCAGCCCGGCAGGAAGCGAGAAAGAGTTCGGTGGAGAAGGAGTGAGTTTTAGAGGCGCCGGCGAACAGGAGCTGCGCCTGCGGGAGAGCCTGGCCGCCCGGCTCCTCGCCGCCTGCGCGCGCTCTCCCGCGTCCGCTTTCAGCACCCGGAGCGAGAACAGTTCCCGGCAGCCGGCTTCGCAGCCCAGGGGCCGCCGCCGCGGGCTACCCGGCGCCTTCGACCCGGCCCAGGGCCCCCTGTGAGAACCCAGGGTGCTCGCCGCCTTCTCCCTTCTGTTGGTGTGCAAGGAAACCCGGGGGAAAGCATCCGGCGGCCTCAGGAAGTCCTGAAGAAGTCGAAGCAGAATGTACCAGGGACACATGCAGGTAAGACATTTCCATCTTAACTGGAAAGAAATCTTGGGGGCTCGTTTAAGAGCAAGGCGGCTCACCAAGTTACTGTGGTCAAGCGCTGCCTTCACACAGTTCAACAAGTGAAGTGGTGCAACATGACCATGACATTTCTGTCCGGTGCTGCTGGGAAAACTGGACCTGTTTCAGAGGGAAGGAGAAGGGAAGGAAAGACCACCTCGAAACTTCAATTGGGGAAGTTTGTTTTCTGTGCATGACCTGAGCCTGTTTCTTTAAACAAGCTCAAGGAACCCAAACAGAGGAAACCTGGAGCTGACCGTGTTTCCGTTGTAATCCTCTTGATGCAACTGGGCATGTATGTCAACTGAAGGGCAAACAATAATAGGAAAGACAAAGCGTTTTCCTTTACCATCTGCAAAGGCTTCTTGGCAGTTAGAACACTTTGCACTTTTCGTTATTTTTAAAGTGATATTTTTTTAAATGTTTTGTGCTGTATTTTCCCCCTTACGATGATGGGACTTTGTCACTTACCCCTATAGTTACAGGATGACTGGGGAGGATGAATTTAAACATATGTCCAAGAAGCTCTGTTTTTCAGGGGGGGACGCCTTCGCTTATTAATGCTCATTTGAGCTGAGCTGCTGCTTCTCTCCGATGCACTCTACTCTCTTGGGCAAAGATTACTTTAACCTTGACTCCAGTTCTCATTCACCTGGTTGGTTCTTCCTTATAGAGGCAGGTGTATGCTTTAGGGGGGAAAACTGAAATACTAACTCAGCTTCCTAAAGTGTGAACTGAGCTCTTTTTGCTTTTTCTAAATACTGTAGTCATCAGGTTTGGTATTTGAGCTTCCTTTACGTTCCAAAGATGGTCAAATACAGTCATTATATGTGGTGCCTTTACCCTAGTGTGTAACATGTGTGCATGCAGAAGGTGTTGCTTCTGTGTCTTTTGGAGTAATTGAAAATAGATAAATATGTTGTTGCATGTTTAATTTCCAAGGCTGTGAGGAAATTCCTTTGGACTATAATTTAATTTTATATTAAGTGATATTGTATCATATGCTAAATTTTGTAAGAATTCTGAATCAGCACTATCAGAATTCCAAAAGCATTTCTCATATTGCTGACATCTTCCTGTTTTGAAAATTAGTAATGGAGTTATATCACAGTTGATGGACAATAATTAATGATTGAAGTATATTTCTAAATATATATAATAAATATCATCTGCGTGTTTCTTATTAAAGGTACATTAATTAGAAAGTTTAGTAACAGAGAAGCATTCGAACAATGATTGCTGAAAAATTAACAAAAGATTTTTACTATAGTTTTATGCTTCATCTCCACCCAAGTATGGTACTTGCAATTTTATATATTATCTATTATCCTTACAGAGTTTCTCTATAAGAGTAAAAGAGAAGGGTTTTAATAAATAGAGTTATTCTCCAGAAAATTGCTCATTAACAAAAAATTCATAATTGACAACTTGGGCAATTTACAAAAACTTGCCACATCATTTTGTTTGTTTGTTTGTCTATTTGTTTCTTTGTTTGAAAATACAGTTTTGTGAATGGAAAATTGAAGCAACAATCTGGTAAATTTATGAACCCCAAAACAATTTTAACTCAATTTTCTGAAAATTTCATGGGAAGATGTTTTTGAAACTTGAATTATCTAGAACAATGTCTGAGAGTTTCATGTCACTTTGAGAGACTAGACAAAATTTAAGACTCTGCATATGCTCCAAACTTAATGTATTTTTGCTTGTGCAATGCTGTAGCAACAAATATGATGGCTGGCAGTAAAACTCACAAATCTTTGCTGCCAAGTTTAACTTGAAAACGTTACTAAATGAAGACTATAATCAATTTGCTTGCCAAAATTTAAGAGCACAACAATTTTTTTCTATTTACCATTGACCATTACTTTTAAACATAAAACTTCTAAGGCTTTACTAGTTTAGTAGCTATTAAATGATATGATCATCTCAGTGGGAATTCCCACCCCCCAGAAAATAATGTCTATTACAAACTGATTTATAGTAGTTATTTGCTTACATTTTAAAACCCCAGTCTCTTCCTCAAAGAATAGTATTTACCCTTTGACAAAATCTTCATCATGTTGGTATATGTAGATTAAATAAAGAATCTTCCCATATCATGAGAGAGAGCACCATCTTCCTGGGTGTACCTAACTCTAATCTCAAGGAAGAAGAAACGTAGTCCAAACACTCCAGAGGGTTTGTAATTAAAAATATAAATGCATATTTGGTGAAGCGAACCAGGATGAGCAGATTTACTAAAATTTCTGCCAAGTTTGGAGTTTGTTTGAAACACTGGTGTTTCTTAGCTGATACCTTAAAACAAGAGTGAAATAGAAAATATTTGCCATGATTTGCTGTACCTTCTTCTCTTCCTTGTATCCAAGAGATTTTAAAATAAAATGCTTTGTGAATAAACAGCCTTGAATGGAGGAAGTATTCACATGAAGCCTTAAAAGGTAGTTAAATTTTAAACTCCTACAGAGCCTTTAATTTTTGCAACTTACTGAGTTTGAAAATAAACTTTTTAAATTCTTATACATACAGCAGTTCATCTAGTTTACTGTAAAAAACTGAATTTATTTTAGAAGTCACAAACTTTTAAAAAACACAGCTAGTTCTTTGGAAGATAAAAGCTGACACCTATTACAGGTAGATGCACAAAGCATAGCATAGCAGCATGTGTTTTTGGTTTCATAGTAAATGTCATGGGTATTTTATTTGGAGCAAGGCCCCAGAGTTATGCTGTTTTCCAGCTGCCTCACCAGTTATTTCCAAAGGGAACTTACCACCCCAGAAACTTAAGCAAAGATTGGTTCTTTAGTGACTGTTTTAGCTTTACTTTTTTTTTCCTTTGACCAAGGGGGTCAATGGTGATTATGTACTTAGCATCAGTTCTGACCAAACTCTCTACTCTGAGCAGATAATCTGTGGTCCAGTTCCCTGCAGTCCCTCTGTATGTCATGTACTGTGATGCTCACTTGTATGTATGCCTCAGTTAATACTGCCAATTCAAGCAAAAGAGTTATTGGATGCAGTATTTTTCTTTAATCATACTTCCCCCTAGAATTATAGAACAATACAATTTCAATTTTGAACTAAGATTTGTTTTTTTATTGTTAACAAAGCGTCCACAGTGAATTTTTTGTTTTAAAAAAAGTTCTTTCAGAAGGCAGTCAAACCAAAAATCTGTTTGTAATTATAATCGATCTCTATTATAGGCATTCAGAACAGGCTTTTTTAACTTATTCAAGCCAGCTGAGGAAATAGTCCACACCGTCTGCCTTCGCAAGATAAAAAATTAAAGAAAATTTAATTGACAAAATTATAAGATTATTAACAGCTCTAAAAGTAGCCATTTTATTTGTCTTTTCCCAAAAGGGTTTTTTGTTTGCCTTTATTTAAGCTTTTTAACAAAAATCTTCACGAAGGAGAACAGCTTGGGTAACACCAATTATGTTAATACGTCAGGTCTGGCCACTTGAGGTTCATTTGGGTTCACTAGAAACAGTGAACACAGGAGCCAGTGCAAGGTAAGATCATAGAATGTTGTTTTCAACGTCTGTGACAGCAGTTTGTCATCATCGAGATCCTGAGCAAAACTGTAACATAGACCATATTTAGCACAGGTACTTCACTTCTCTAACAGATCCACTTTTCCCTCCAGATGCCACCATTTTCTGTCCTGTGCCATTTCTTTATTAACCCTTTGCAAACAAAGACATAACCAATGCCAGTACACCACACATACACACCTCACAGTGTTTTGCATTTTCAGAGGAGAGTCTTTGAAGATCGGTTTGGGGAGGGGGCCAGGGGCATTTTAAGGAGAATGAAACAATGCAGGCCTGGTTGTGTTGTTTTCGTCAGGGGTAGCTGCTGCCTTCCCGTCTCCCCCCACCTCAAGTGAGACCTGCCCTCCTCCTTGAAGTCGTCCTATGAGTGATAATGAGCATTAATACAATGAATTTACTGCCTGAAGTATTTTTAACTAGAACTTGTAAATTCATGTACAGTGAAGCTTATGTCAAAATTATGACAAAATTATAAGCTTCAGCATGATTTTGAAGTGCCTTTCTGTATATTTACAAGCGAATCATGCTTGGAATGAGTGTAATATTGAACTTCTACCACTTAGAAATTAATTATAACACTTATGTTATAATATTGTAGAGTATTTGATTAGCCTGAAGATTTTATTCCCCAGCCATTCCAGCCAACCGTTTACGTTATATACTTACTGTAAGAAACACAATACGTTCTTCCTGGATTTTGTTTATGGTTTAGAAACGTTCTTCCTAAAAATATGTGTTTGAAAAAATTTATCAGCATGTGAATATTTTGAGTATAAAACATTTTTAAAGAATAAGAAAAGGTTAAAACAGAACTTGTTAATTTTAAAATCCTGAATCTCTATAGTACCGCTGCCAACCTAGGAAACATTAAGATGTGATGCGTAATGTAATCAAAACATCTGGCAGGCTGCTTCTTTACACTTTTCATGGAGATCACATGTTGCCAGCACGGGCATAAGGTAGAGCTGTTTAAAGGTTTTATGTTTTAGAATTAACTTCTTGATGCTTTTATGGAATAACTTGTGTGCATTTCTTGCACTAAATGTGAAGGCAAACCCTAGCCTAATGTTTTCTTATTAAAAGACCCAAGTCTGATCTAAATGTTTTGGGACACCTAGACATGATGTGATTTCAAATACACTAATAGAGAAATTGGAGTTGCCAAGTTTCTGAAACATGTCATCACCTTTTCATAATTCAAATTTATATACGGAAAAATCATCTTGAAATGTAGCATGTCACTCAGGGATAGGGGAACAGAGTGCTATGATTTGGGAGTTATATTTTTTTTCAGTGACCCCTTCCTTTATCTCTGCTTCCCCCAATTTCACCAGTCTTCACCTATACCATCTATACCAGTAGTCACCTATACCTTTACTAGGAGTACCAAATGGAAGACTTCTTTCCCAGTCTGTTAAAAAGGATCTTTATATCTTATCTATTATTATATTATACAGAATATAAACAAGAAGATAGTTAATACCCTGTTGGTTAAGGACCAAGATCATTGCTGATTGTTCTGAGCTCAGCATACAGTGCAACACAGTGTCAATGTTGCTTCATAACATCATTTTTTACTGATCCTTACTAGTACAATATATTAGTTCTTCTGTTAAAACTTCATTATATAAATGATCATTATTATTCTCCATATGAGATTTCACCAAATTGATCATCTTTACATATTATTTTTAGACAATCACTGTAGAAATTTCACAGATGAAAAATAATGTGCTCATTTAGATAGGAAGAGGCTGCTTATGCACCATTTCATTGAAAAGAAGCACACAGAACCCTGCCAGTGGCTCTAAAACGGGGCAAAATGGGCCAAGTGGGAGAGTTTGCCTTGCAGGTGCATATACAACTCCCCAAAGCCCCTGATCATGCTCAGAGATTTCAGAAAAACCAGACAAACCCTGCAAGTGGGATTTGGTGTGGTCTAAACTTTTTTTACCCCAAACATAATGCCATATGGTGATCTATGAATCATGGAGAGTCCAAGGGAGGATTGGTGCTTCTGTGATGCCAGAAATCTACCTAGGGAGCTAAAAAATCCCCACTCCTACATACCATCTTAAAATGTATGTGGTTTTTAAAGCAACTGGTATGGTAGAAGAATTCAAAACCATTTCCTATGACTAATGATTGAAGGGACTGGGGATGTTTTGCTTGGACTGTAGACGGAAAGACACCATGATGATTCTACATAAATATCTGAAGAGTTAATATGTGGGAAGGGGATGGAATTGTTCTGTGCAGGCTTGAGGGTTAAAGCTTAATTATAACAGTGCAAGGTAAAAAGTTTCCTCAAGACAATGACAGTGGGAAGACGCTGGATACAGCACCAGTTCCCACTGGGTAAGATGCCTACCTGGAGATGAAGGAGGTTTACAGTGAAGAAGGGAGCTTATGGGTGAGCAGAGCACTGTGTCCCTGCTTGCCCATAGACCTCTGTTCCAAGACCATTAGGCCTTGTGGAAGAAATCCTGTGAAAAGCACCTTGAGAGCACGTGTGTTTGTGTGTACAAGTCTTTGTGTCCCACCACAAGCGGTTGTGGCCAACTGAAGTAGTGACCTAAAATAAGCAAACCGCAACACATCCTGAGGGGGAGCATTCCCTAGTTACCTGAAAGCATGTGGATGAACATCAGATGGAGGCATGCTAGGATCATCATGCCAAGTGATCAAAAGTGGTAAAAGGTCAGAAAATATGGAAACTCTTTAAGGAAATGAGAAAGAGGAAAACAGTTAAACATTAGGAGAAGATGAAGCTGCTAGAGCAGCAAAACATCTTTTTATCTCCTTTCGCACGAGTGCTAACTGTAATGTGCTCATACTGAATGGTATATCCTTTGATCATTGGAGTTGTTATGTGCACATGTACCACCTGGAAGCTTGTTGGGAATGCAGACTTTCGGGTCCCACCCCAGACCTACTGAATCAGGAACTGAATTTTTATGCATTTAACACTTGAGAAGCACTTATCTGAAAACATCTATGTGGAGGACAGGGTCTGATCTGTTGCGCTGAGAACTTAGCAAAACCCTTGATTCTTTGGTAGCTTTCTGATATCACAGTGGTGTGATGAGGTCCCTGAGAGACAAAATGGCAAGAGTAACTATCACATGTTTGAATAAAATGTCTTCCTTATATTGGCATGATAACCTCCAGCCAATTGTTTGTAGTTTTTCATCTGCTGAAAGCACAACAAACTTAGTATGTTTCACCTGAATAAAACAAACCTTCAAATATTTAGAGAGCTATCATGTCCTCATCCCATTAAATCTTTCTTCTCTGTGATTAACAGCCTAGTTCACTCAACCGTTTCTCATAATGACACTTCTGATGTTTTAATGGCTCCACGAAAATGTGGCCCTCTGAATAAGACACACTGCTCGAGATGTGCCCTGACCAATGTCAAGCACTTTGAGATTATTTATTTCTTGGGACAGACATCTACTCAGAGAGCTTGAGACTACTTTAGCATCTTTAAACTAAATTGTTCTCTAAATTGTTCTGATATTTCTATTCTCTGCATGACATGGGAATTTTCTCACAGGTAATGGGTCTTTATATAAGAATAATCTTGGCCCTGGCTGGTGTAACTCAGTGGATTGAGTGCGGGCTGGAAACCAAAGGGTCGCTTGTTCGATTCCCAGTCAGGGCACATGCCTGGGTTGTGGGCCAGATCCCCAGTGGGGGCCATGTGAGAGGCAACCATACATTGCTGTTTCTCTCCCTCTCTTTCCCCCTCCCTTCCCCTCTCCCTAAAAATAAATAAAATCTTAAAAAAAAAAAAAGAAGAAGAATCTTGGATCCACATGTGCTCATTAGGAAAAAAACGGCAAATGTGCTCATTAGAATATTCTAGGTTAACATTTCCTTTTGTCTCTAACAATTACACTAGTATTAAGTTCTGAGGTCATAGAATCCTGGGTCTGAAGGCCTCTAGAAAATGTTTTTGTCCAAGTATCTCATTTCACAATGAGAACATTGAGGTGCAGAATAGTGAGAAACTTGCTCGAAAAGCCCCATATAGGTTAGTTGGCAGAGCTAGTATGGGAATGAAAGCTGCCTTACCCCAGTGTGCTAGGTGCCTTGTACTATTATTCTTTATTTTGATGTTTATTACAATAAAAAGTCTAAGTGAAAGTAAGCATTATAATAAAACACCAGATGTTTCCAAATGTCCAGGTTTTTGACATTTAGTCATAAAAAATTATATTTTTCTGTTTTTCAGTTTTAGTGTAACTATTTGACACTTATGTGTTCAGTTTTGGTAGTCCTTTGGCTAACAGTGGAATAAAATCCAATCTGTAAGTGTGTTTTAAAAGTTAAATGAGACACCATGAAAAGCCATATAGTTTCTTTTCCTAAAGATGTTCTCTGCAGTCTCTACGTAGACCAACTAGATTGACCATTTTAGTGAACTGATTTGATAGGTTCTTGGAACTAGCTGCCTAAATATACAAGTAAATCAGTCAGGGGTTCTGGTTCTAAGCAACAGATACCAATTCTGGCTCGTTTAAACAGAAAAAGGATTTATTAAAAGTATAGTTAGACCATTAATGAGCATAGAAAGAATGATAAAGACAGAAAAATCAGTATTTTGAAATCATAGTAAAAATTGATTCAAGTGAGAATAATCAATGAATGCTAAATTGAAGAAGGGGGCAGTCTGAGGAGAAATAGAATATTTATATAATATAAAAATATCACCCATATAAGTTACAAAAGAAAAAAACAGTAACGTTTCAATGGAGAAATTGGACAGCACCCTAACTATGTAATAAAAATCAGTGTCACCAATAAGGTGATTATCTGGATGGCCATCTCTTGATGTGACGCCCTGAGTAGGACAACACAGCGTCATTCATTTAATGTTGCTTTTGAGAATGCATAGCCTGAATCTAATCATGAGAAAATCTCAGAGAAACACAAAATGAGGCACACTCTATAAAATAAGCAAATTGCATTTCTCAAAAATATCAATGTCATGGAGAACAGGGAAGAACTGAGATGTTTACAAATTAAAAGACTAAAGAGACACGACAGCCTGAATGAAGTACATGATCCTGGACTGGAGCTCAGAACAGAAAAGACAATCGTTATAAAGCACACCACTGGCACAATCGACACTTGAATATGGACCAGAGGTTAGATAGGCATTAGTGTTGTATTTCCTGAATTCGATAACTAGCTATGGGCTACCTAAGAGAATATTCTTGTTTGTTGGAAATACACGCTTCAGTGTGAAGAGGTAAAGGGGCATAGTGTACATAACCTACTCTCATGTGATCTGGAATAATTACAATAATAATATGCAGGACATAATTACAGAGAGAGGGAGGTGGGAGGAGAGAGGAAGAAAGAGAGGAAGCAAATATAGCAAACTGTTAAAAATTGACAAATCTGAGGAAAGTATATTATGGAAGTCCTATTCTTTCATTTTTCTGTGAGTTTGAGATTATTTTAAAATAAAAAGGGTTTTTTTTTAAATGCTTTAAAAAAGTATATTGGAGCATTCTCAGACTCCTAGAACTAGGCTTGAGATGGTGGGACCAAGCAATATGCAGGGGCATGGCCCCAAACTCCAAGCCAGACTAGTACAGATCCCACTGCTGCCCTTACAGGACAAGCAACATCAGAGCTTGCAACCCTGACACCCCCGCTGGCACTCGTTCAGTTGCTGGCCACTGCTGCTGCCCACAGAAACCCTATGCTGGAGCTTCAGCTGCTGCCCTCCACTGTCAGGATGAGTTATCTACCACAACTGCTTTTATGTGCCCCGAAATTCTAGTTCAAAGTGGGGGCAGGTACAGACGGCTAGTAGAGCCATGTTACACATCCATACTCTGTCTGGAAGATAGCCTGGGAAAGTTTATATCTGCTTACCAGCAAGACTCCAGAGTGGGCAATTTCCCAACTGTACAGTTTAGATTTGGGAAAGTTAAAAAAAAAAGCCAATGCCCACTATAACATGTTATAGGTATTGGTTGAAAGTAAAATAAACTCCTCTCTATCTTGACTAAAGCCAGTCTGCCTTGAAGGAGAAAAAAATAATTCTCTTGAAGCCCTGTGCTTATTTGTTACTACCTGCCATTCCATGCAGGCCTGTCGGAGAGTAGTGTAAAGCACTGGTTTTCTCAAACATGAAGCAAAGAAGAGCAGAGTGATCCCTCCTTCATTCATCAATGTCCATCTACTGCCTACTCCTACCCTTTTTGACAAATTGGAAAAAGCCCTGTGAAGAATTTAGTAATTAATCATGGAATTAAAATACATATAATGAACCTTAGTGATAAGAACTTTTGTTCCTCCATATGCAGGAATTTAATGTGGAAAACTGGACATATTAGTGTTTCATATTCATCCCAAGGATGATTATAATCAAGATGCCCTGCACACTTGAGTCATTAATATTGATATGCAGTCTATTAGACAAGATTTATGTGAGACAAAAAGAGTGTTCTTAAGCTTGGGGCAAGATTAAATGAGAACAGAATCTTGGAGATATAAAGGTCTTTGGAGTTCACACAGCACAACTTTGTCATTTCACATACAAGGAAACTGGGGGCTAGGTCTTGATGGAATTAATTCTGGAATTAATTGCTTCTCCCCAAAATGAGAGAAAAAAGCATGCTAAAAGGCTTCCGATGCCATGCATCTTATATTGCATAATAGCCCCTCGCATTTGAAGAGGCTACGAAAACATAGCAGTTAACAGCTAAAGCTCCAGGACCAGATTTCCACAAGTTCAAATCCTAGCTTTATCAAATCCATGTACTGTGTGTGTGATCTTGCTCTGATCCTTACCCACTCTAAACCTCACTTTGTTCATCTAGACGTGGAGATAATGAATGTACCCATACATAATGGCGACTTTGTAAGGACTAGCTCTTATGTTTTATAGAGCTGGCAAAGTGTTTCATGCACATTGTGTGTGGAGGAAAGAGTTTAGTTCACAGCAGTGCCTATTGTACTTGGTTGTTTACAGTGGTGGCAGATGCTTGATTTTCTTATTCTCTCACAGTTCTGGGTTTTCTTTTTTTTCATTTTTCCATCTCCAAACTCTTGCCTCCTGTATATTGATTATTTATTTCACTTTTAATATTCCACTCAAATGTTGTCTCCTCAGTGAGTGCTGCCCTGCACCTCCACCAACACCCTTCCATCCTCCAACCACCTGCGCACAATGCAGACTTAGGGATGTCTTCCTTAATGCTCCCTTAGCACCTTATATGCATCGCTAGTACCACTATCGAACTATAGCTTTAGTCATTTGATTTTGCCAGTCTCCCCAACTATTGTAAGCCCGTCTGTATTAGTGACTATATTCGACAGCTTTACATCTCTGGATACTGGTAGTACTAGGTACATACTGTTAATGTAGTATTTATCGAACGAATGGATTAATGAATGAGTGGGTGAATGAAAGAATGAATGGTTGAAATACTTAGAAGAGTCCCTCACTGTCTTGAATAAGAACTCCAAAGTGGGACGTTCTTTCTGATTCTAAGACACACACGGCCCCAGAATCTGGTCTGTTCCCGTGAGTTTCAGGAGCGAATGCATAGCAAGTGATGTTTCCACACACAATTGAAAGGGAATCAATTGCAGGGAAACCTTATAAACCTTATAATTAGATTGCCACTGTAATTAACCAACACCCTGCTGTCAAAGCAGTCTATGCAGTTTAATGTGTTCAACCTCTTTAAAGCCTGAGGACAGTCTGGGGCTGCCGACTTAAAAATGTAATAGATTCTCCTAATGGTTTCTAACTATACCTCTAACGGGCCAAGGTCATTTGGAATTACAGTCCATGCCTGTAAGGTTCTAGACACCTCCTCACCACCTCAGCTAGGTGTCAACAGTGATTTTGATTCTCGTGCTAACACACACACCTGAGACCACTGAGACAACAGAACATCACAATCACAACTGCCCTAGGAGGCCATCATATGCTTACACCCAGTTTTAAGTGTTGCTTATGCCTCTAGCCCCGACTTCCCCAGTTATACACACACACACACTCTCACACTCACACACACACACACACAGAAGGAGCTGCCCTCACAGTGGTATCCAGGGGACATGTCCAATTTGTGAGCCTATCTAAATATGATCTTATTATTATGTCTCCCATAGTTACTCTGATATGAGCACCAGAGATATGGAGGCATAATTCTTCCCACTCAAATGCAGGGTAAAAAATTCCAAGATCACATGTCAAAGCTCTTGAATAAGAAAGGAAGTAACTATGCCAGTGATATGTGCCACCCCTGGGCAAATTATAAAAAGGCACCCTCTCTGGGTGGGCAAAATATACAGTCTCCTTTTCTCCAGAGGACACAATCTCACACACAGACCCACAATTTGGCAGGTGGAGTTAGGGGGTTGGACTTCAG
Source organism: Micronycteris hirsuta (assembly GCA_004026765.1). Classification (NCBI taxonomy): domain Eukaryota; kingdom Metazoa; phylum Chordata; class Mammalia; order Chiroptera; family Phyllostomidae; genus Micronycteris; species Micronycteris hirsuta. Next base: position 24,376 of record PVJI01002021.1, read on the forward strand.
ACATGACTTGTGCCCCTGCATCCAGACATCCTTGTACAACCATATGCATGGCTCCAAAGGGAGTCTCTTCTACCAACAGTCGTGTGTGTGTGTGTGTGAGAAAGTGTATGAAACTGAAGAAATGAGCTCTGTTTACCAAAGATAATCAAACACAGATTAGATGTGAGTTTGCTGATGCCTTTATGGATTCTAGGATTCTAGTATTATCAGGCCCTTAATTAGTGATTCAGTACAACACTAAGTGTTTGGTTAGGGCAGATTTCCCAGCTTACTAGTAATCAGATCATGGAAAATACTTATTTCTTACGAAGCCAAAGATCAACCACTCCCAATTCTTCAAAAGATATGCTGTTTGGGAGGATGCTGCTGTACTTGTCTCCATTCTGCAAATAACAAAAGATACTTTTCTACAAAGCTATTCCCAATATGACAGAGCTCTCAGCTGTGATAGAAAACTGATAATCTCTGCTACAACAGTCACTTTATGTGAGAGGCTCATAAAAATTAATCTTTAGAGTGCTTCAGTGGGGTTGACAAAAGGTAGATATTTTATCCTTGTCATGCTGATAAAGAGAATGCAGCTCACAGGGCTTGACTACTTCACTCAAACCTCCACATCAAATTAGGTGGTGACCTTAGTCACCTAAGACCAGAATCTGGGTCTTCTGATTTTTACTCTATCGCTTGAGTCTGCCTAGAAAATTCAGTCCACATCTCCATATCAGTACCTCAGCTATTGCAAAATGATTCACCTAGGAATTTGCGAGTTTTCAGGAACATTGCATAACTTTGGACAGTAGAAAGCTTCAGTGCATTCTTCCTACCATTTACACAAGACAGATGCTGAATCCATACAGCTTTATCAGTTCTCTGAACTCAACATATCTGTATATCTAATCTATCTGTCTACCTGTCTATATCTACACCTAATCTATGTCTATATAAGCATAACACCTTGAGAATACCTTTGTGTGCGATGGGAACCAGGAAAACAGTGAGACTGTGGGATTAAACAGAGCTCAGGAGCCCAGTGCAAAGTCACCTTGTTGCCTGTGTAGAAACAGAATCTTGGGTTGTGCGTATTAATCAAGCCAAGATATGCACCCCCAAGATCTGTCACTTACGTAAATATTTTAATGTTTTATTTTGTAATTTGTTTGCTATTATAAAAATATTCAAAAAGAATATGGTGGTGAACCAGATGTATTATGTTTTATTTGGATGTTTTAACCTTGATTAAAGTCTTCTTTAAAATACCTGACATTAATATTGAAAAATTAGTCACTACTTATTTGGGAGACATTTCTTAATTTCATCTGCTCTTAGAGACCCATTTATTTGCAAGGAAAGAGAAAATACAAGCTTTGTTGGAAAGAGAACTTCTAAAAGGCAGGATAAAGACACCTGCAGTGGAAATAAGCATAGATTTTACTAATTTCAATTGATATTAAAATAGCTACTTGAAATAGAGCCACTCTTTCCTAAATTCTTAATATTAATTTTAAATTTTCCATTACTTTAGGAGTGGAAGGCCTAGAAGTAACATTATAAAACATTATAAAAGTATTGATCAAGTAACTCAATGTAAAGTTAAAGGTACCAAAGTGAAATTCATATTTGCTTTCATAGTTGATTATGTTAAAATTAATTTTTTCAGGGATACACTTCTACCACATTAATGTGATTATAGCCTGGTTTCAGAATCAATGATAAAAGGATTTAAGTGTCTGTATTATATCAAGGAAGTATTAATCTAGCTAATCTTCTATTTTAAGAGCTAAAGTATAGAAGTATAAGTATGCTGCTCCTAGCTTATCAAAAATTATTTTCCCTATGGCCTTTACTGCACATAATTCTGTCATTTTTAATAAATGCTTAAATGGACAGTCAAACATTTTGCAGGTAAAGAAATGTTAAAGTGACTAAAAGCTGAAATCATAGTTAATCTGGCAATTATGCTCATCCTAAGTATATATCTACAAACCAATTATTTCTTCCCCACTAAATAGCATTATCACTGACTGACCACTTCTACCTGATCCAGCTCAAAGTCAATATTTCCAAACTAGACTCATCACCACCAACAACCTTCAAAAAGCTGTCTTCTCCTATTTTCCTGGATTGTTAAATAATACAAGCACCTACTCAGTGACCAAAGTCATAAACCAGGGAATCATCCACTCTTTTTTCTGCATCATTCTCCAAATGTGATGCCCTCGCACCTCCTCATTCACGCCTGCTCTGCCCTGTCTCTCCATCCTCCCAGCCACCATCTTAGATCACGCCATCATTTCATTTAAAGAGTCACTGTGCCCTCCCCAGCTAGTCTCTTTGTTGCCAGGGTCACAGTATCTTACCACCGTCTTTGCTACAGCATTAATTTGATCAGATTCCCCTTCTATTTAAAGTTCTTTCAAGGTGCAGCATCACCTATCACAGTGTTTTTCCAAGCCCAGTCATCTCTAGAATTGTTATCAAGAATACTTGTTAAAAAATGTGTATCCCTGGAGCCCACTGCAGCCCTGTTGAAGGTAAGCTTGGTAACCTGCACTTTAGCACTCTGTAGGTGAATTCAGTGCACAATGAACTGTGAAAGCATGGCCTCCAGAATAAGACATACTTCTAAGGCCTACTTATTTGGCCTTCTCGTCTACCACTCCCCTATAAGCACCCCGGACTGACATTTCAGTGCTTCACCAAACTGCACCTGTGCTTCCAAGCCTCCGGCCTTCCCCCATGACATTCTCTCTCTGACCAGAACGCCTGCCATGTCACCCACTTGACGAATCCTTCCTCATCCTTCAAAACTCGGTCGAAGTTTATTTTCTCCAAGGAGATTTCTCTGAGGTTCCAGGGTCGGGGTACTCTCATAGCACCCCGAGTCTGTGCAGGCCTGTCTCACCTCCTCTCACCCTGTTTTCTGGTGAGTTCCTTTGACTGTGTCTTGTTCATCTACTTTTTACTTTGACTTATGGAGGTGGCATAGGTTAATACCATTAGATAGGTTTGAGGTGTACAGTTCTGGAACATATCATCTGCATATTGTATTGTCAAATCTCCTTTCACCTCATTTATCCACCCCTTTACTCTCTCCTACTGCCCCCAGCCTCTTTCCCCTGGTAATCACCACACTCTTCCCCGAGAGTCTTTTCCTAACCTCTTCCCTTCTCCACCCAGCCCCTCAACCCAGAATCCCTTCTGACAGTTGTCAGTCTGTTCTCCATATCTATGGATCTGTTTCTATTTTGTTTGGTGGTTGATTTTGTTAATTAAATTCCAAACATAAGTGAAATCACATGGTACTTGTCTTTCTCTGACTGACTTATTTCACTGAGCAAAATACTCTCCAGGTTCATCCATGATGTCACAAAAGGTAATATCGCCTTCTTTTTTACAGCCAAGTAGTATTCCATTGTGTAAATGTACCACACCTTTTTAATCCATTCGCCTACTGGTGGACACTAAGGATGCTCCCAAATCTTGGCTGTTGTAAACAAAGCTGAAATGAACATAGGGGTGTATATATTCTTTTGAATCAGTGTTTCGGGTTTCTTTGAATATATTTCCAAAAGTAAAACCACTGACTGGATCATAAGGCAATTCCATTTTTTATTTTTTGAGGTAACTCCATACTGCTTTTCACAGTGATTGCACCAATGTTCATTCCCACCAACAGTGCAAAAGCGTTCCCCTTCCTCCACATCCTCACCAGCACTTATTTGTTGATTTATTGATGATAGCCATTCTGACAGGTGTGAGATGGCATCTCCTTGTGGTTTTAATTTGTATTTCTCTGATGATTAGTGACATTGAGCACCTTTTCATATGTCTATTGGTCATTTGTATGTCCTGCTTGAAGAAGTGTCCATTCAGGTCCTTTCCCATTTTTAATTGAATTGTTTGGTTTTTTGTTGTCGTGCTTTATAAGTTCTTTATAAATTTGGATATCAAACCTGTATCAGATCTATTACTGGTGAATATGTTCTCCTATTCATTGGTTAGTTTTTACATTTTGTTGAAGGTTTTCTTTGCTGTGCAAAAAACTTTTAGTTTGGTGTGTTTCCATATCTTTATTTTTTTTCTTTTGTTTCCCTTGCCCAAGGGGATATATGAGCAAAAAATATTGTTCCAAGAAATCCCTGAGATTTTACTGCCTGCGTTTTTTTTTTCCTAGGATTTTTATGGTTTTGAGTCTAACATTTAAATCCTTAATCCATTTTGAGTTTATTTTTGTGTATGGTGTAAGAAGGAGGTCTAGATTCTTTTTTTTTTTTTTGCATATATCTGTCTAATTTTCCCAACACCATTTATTGAATGGATTGTCTTTACCCCATTGTATATTCTTGCCTCCTTTGTCAAATATTAATTGACCATAAAGGCGTGGGTTCTGGGCTCTCTGTTCTATTCCATTGACTTGCATGTCTGTTTTTATACCAGTATGGTGCTTTTTTATATTACTGTGTCCTATCGGGTAGCATGATTCCCCTCACTTTGTGCTTCTTTCTCAAGATTGCTGTGGCTATTCCAGGTCTTTTGTGGTTCCACCTAATTTCTTGGAATATTTGTTCTAGTTCTAGATACCAATATGCCGTTGCTATCTTCATAGGAATTGTGTTGAATCTATAGATTGCTTTGGGTAGTATGGATATTTTAATGATGTTAATTCTTCATATCCATGAACACGATATATGCTTCCACTTATTTGTGTCTTTTAAATTCTTTCTTCAGGGTCTTATAATTTTCCAAGTACAGATTTTTTTATATCCTTGGTTAAATTTATTTCTATATATTTTTTTGATGCAAATATGAATGGAATTGTTTTCTTAGTTTCCATTTCTGATAGTTCATTATTGGTGTATATAAATGCAACCAATTGCTGGATATTTATTTTGTATCATGCTACTTAACTGAATTCATGTATCAGTTTTAGTAGTTTTTTGGTGGATTCTTCAGTGTTCTCTATATGCAGTGTCATATCATCTGCAAATAACAGTTTTACTTCTTCCTTTTCAATTTGGATGCCTTTTGTTTCTTCTTCTTGTCTGATATCTGTGGAAAGAGTGGTGAAAGTGGACATCCCTGTCTCTCCCTGATTTTAAGGGAAACAGTTGTAGGTTGTGCCCATTAAGTATGATGTTGGCTGTGGGTTGTCATGCGTGGCTTTTATTACATTTATATATCTTTCCTCTATTTCCACTTTGGTGAGTTTTTTTTAATTATAAATGGGTGCTGGATTTTATCAAATGCTTTTTTTTGCATCTATTGATATGATCATGTGCATTTTATCCTTTGTTTTATTTATGTGGTGTGTCAAGTTTATTGATTTACAGATATTGTACCAAGTTTGCATCCCCAGAATAAATCCCACTTGATCATGGCATATGATCTTTATTGTTAATTCCAATTTGCTAATAATTTGTTGAGGATTTTAGCATCTATTAAGGTTATTGGCCTGTAATTTTCTTTCTTTGTAGTGTCTTTATCTGGTTTTAGAATTAGGGCTAGGGTGGCCTAGTAAAATGAGCTTGGGAGTCTTCCTCCCTCCTGAAATTTTGGAATAGGTTGAGAAGGATAGGAACGTTTGGTAAAAGGATTTGAACGTTTGGTAAAATTTGTCTATGGAGCCATCTGGTTCGGGACTTTTGTTTGTTGGGAATTTTTATATTACTGCTTTAATTTTGTTAGTTGTAATCTGCCTATTTAGATTTTCTGATTCTTCATGATTCAGTTTTGGAAAACTGTATGTTTCTGGGAATTTGTGGTTATTTTTATGTATTAGGTAGATCCACTCTGACTCCTAGGCTTTGTAGGGTGGCCTTAGGTAGTAGATGAACTGTGGGACTCAGTGATGCAATTTCTTTGATGACACGCCCTGGGTGCTCTAGGAAAGTCCTTGTAATTGAGTCTTGAATGCTATTGTCCTGTTTGTGCATGGTGTTGATACTCAGGTTGGCTGACTGTGAGGATCAACCCCGACCACAGTGTATGAGCTACTGTGCAGGTGCTGACCACGTGGAGTGGAATTCACCTCTGCAGGGCTTGGCACCTGCCAAGATCTCCCTTTGAATATTGTGCTTGTGAAGCTAACTAGGTCCTGCTCTGATGTTATCTGAAACTAGTCATTGGATGTGTTGGTTCTGAGGCTTCTTGGGAGAGACTCTGTTGTGGTCCAATGTCAGATGCTGCCTATGACTGGCCCTGAGCAATCTGTTTAGAGCTACAAAGCGATTCATTTTGCCTGGTTGTGCACAAGAAGAATCAAGCAGCACATAGGCTGGCTTTTACCAGCTCCAGGCCCAAGTTCAAGTCAGCAAAAGTCCCAAAGCACCCCAAGATCTGCCTTTGCCTGCCTCCTCCTGCCAAATGCCTATTAGGCTTAGTCCCTGAAAGTCTGTGGTGGTACTTGAGTTGCATGAGGTATCACCAGGTAGGGGCAAGTGGTGTTCACCAGATGTATAGTTTCAAAGTCAGTATCAGTGCTATGTCTGAGGTCACTCAACAAATATCCCAGATTTTACCAAGTCTAGCTGCCAGCCACTGGGTTCTCACAGACCTTTATAGTAGGGTGGGGTCTCACAGAGTCATCCAAGTATTTGGCCCAAACAGACCAAAATTTAGCTGTGTAAAGGGAGGACTCTACACTGCTCAGGCATTCAAGGGAAAATTTTACCTCGTTCTAAAGTCACACAACTCAGTCTGTCTCAGATTCTTCCAAGAGCTTGATCTCACCAAGCTGGGGCCATCCAGAGTTGGGAGAGAAGGAGGTGCTGGTCAGACTTCCGGTAGGGTGGGTAGTAGCCCCTGCCCCAGAGCCATACAACTCAGTCCCAAATTCTGCCCAGACCTTGGCAGGGCAGAGCCCCCAGGAGTCAGGAGGGCGAGGCCTCTGGGAGCCTGGGGAGTAGGGCTAGCAGATCTCCTGTGAGAGGGAGGTGCCAATGAGATTCACAGAAAAGTGGGAGGAATGGCCCCCACCCCAAAGCCACACTACTCAGCTACTGACACCCCTTGAGTGTGCTCTGACCTCTACATCTTGGCTCAGGCAGCTGACTCCTCAGCAGGACACAAGCTCTACAGAGTGTGGTGAGAGGGTGCAGAGGGTGGGGCTGTGGCTTTTCCTCAGGCTGATGCTGTATGGAGGAGTGGGCTGCACCCAAGAAAGATGGCATCTACAGTGAGGGAGAGTGACTCAGCACAGGGGGTCCCAGCAGCTGTGCCCTAAGCTCTTAACCCAGAGCCACAAACCCCATACTCTCCTCACCAGACTCTGGTCCAGTCCACCTTCCCACCCCCAGAGCTCAGAGTGAGTGGTTACAAACTAGATTTTGTGTGTTTGAGGGCACCTTTGTCTTGAGAAGACTCCTGTGTCCCTGGCAGACAGAATTCCTGCTTATTTTCACAGCCAGATGTTATATGGGCACCACTTCCTGGCTCTAGAGCTCTGGGCTGAGGAGTGCAGCTTGGGGTTGAGACCCCATGCCTCTCAGGGGAATATCCCTCCAGAATCTCAGCCACTGCCCATGGAAGCAGGGCCAGCCCGTTTTGCATCTTCATCCTACCTACCAGTCTCGATGTGGCTTCTTCTACAAGAAGACTTCTCTTCAGCTAGTCTTCAGTTGGTTATTCAGGATGACTACTCCATGTTTTAGCTGTAATTCCAGCTTGGTCCTGGGAGGAGATGAGTGTAACAACCCCTACCCCGCTGCCATCTTGGATCTTGACCATCCTTTTAACCTTGGCACCCAGTACAGAGTCTGCTCATGGTTGGTGAGCGATACATATCAGATTAAGTCATGAGTCATTGAACTAATTCATCTTTTAATTACCCTGAATTAATCTGTTCTATTTGATTTAAACATCTAGAGATTCCCATAGGCCAAAATAGACTGAACATTTTATCTAGACTCTTTGAAGATAGAATGAAATTAAATTATGAAAATGGACTATTTTCTTTAAAAATCAATTAATCTTGAGAAATGCATTCAAATTTCTGTCTGACTAATTTTAAAGGAGATGGGGGCAGGGGTGTGAGGAATCAAAGAAGGCATATGAGCCAGCAGGGAAAGAATTGGATCCCAGGCTACCTTTTGCCCTAACTAGTATAGGATTTGGGGAAACACCTCTTAATCTTTGTAAGTACCACTTTTCTCTTTTTTCAAACTTTTTTTTTATTGTTGTTCAAGTACAGTTGTCTCCATTTTCCCCCACCATTCCCCCTACCCCAGCCATCCCCAAGTACCAGTTTTCTCATCCACAAAGTAACTAAATAGAATCTTTGTCTTTCCCTAGTACTATTATTTTGTTCTTCTAAACTAAAGTTTATGAAATTAGCATTTTGAGATATTACTTAATGTAAGAAAAAAGTAATTTCAATAATGATATGTACAGTTTATCATATTTATATACGAAATTGGAATTTGGGGAAAAATACTATTGATCTAACTTTACCATAACATGAAGCCAATGTTATATTTGCTTCACTTTTTTCTACTTGTAATATTTTGCCATATGGGTTCTGCATAATTTGTCTTATATAAAATTATAACCATCTGTTATTTATTCCCATGAATTATGTTATTACAAGTAAAATGAATATCATGGCATTATTTGAAAAAATGATTTCACATTTTCTTTATGGTTTTCAAAGGCATGGGGAAAATTTTTGAGTGTGGTATTAATCCAAGTTATGGCATTCCCCACTTGTGTGATCTTGGACAAGTTTCTTATCCTCTCTGAGCATCTCAAAATAATAATTCAAGTGTGCATTAAGTCATACAAAAGCCTGATTTCTTGATTTCTGACCTTTGACAATAAGAACACAGATTTGTTGCCAAAATTTAATACTAGATTGCTTAAGAAATACCCTTTATATTACTGGGGATCAAAAAGAGTCACTCACAGTATCCAGAGAGTAAAGAGTGTCTCATTAAAGCAGGCTATCACTTCCTTTTTAAAATTTTTATAATAAGATTATTATAGTGGATATTATACTCTCAAACTAATTAATAGGATAAGTTAGTTGCAGTGAGAAGTATTTCTATTTCCTCCTCACTATCTGATTTCTTCAGTGAACCCCAAAGAAATGTGGCTGTTGGTGTGCTGTGTGTGTGATGCAGCTGCGGATCCCCGGGAAACTGCCTTTGATATGCTCATTCAGAGAGGATGGAGGGCAATATGATGATAAATAAAAACAGGAAACTAGACCCTAACACTGTGCTTCTACCTTAAATCACTGAAAGTGACTTTTTAGAAACTTAAAATAAGGTGACCTTGTAAGTCAAAAGTAGACACTAGAAACTGAAACTATAATCAGAGCCAAGCGCTTCCTTTTATAGGAAGCTAGCAATTTAATATCTTGGGGCAGTGAAAGTTTTTGACTAACATTGATTTTTAGAGAACAAAGAAAAAGCTGATCAAATGGGAGGAATATTTATGCACTTATTTATGCATTCTTTAGGAAACATGATTATACAAGTGAATCACAATGTATATAAGCCTAAAAACACAGAATCTCGGAGTTCAAATTCTTGACTTTATTTCCAAGTATGATTCCATATGACCTCAAGTAACCTATTTGATCTATTCTGTGGCCCTACCCATAGCTTGTCAGAGACTACCCCACTTAGTATTAAAAAAGATTTGTCACTTATTCCTTCTCACTTTCCACCACTTAGGCACACAATTAAACTAGACATCAATACATAGAGCCTGAATAATGCTTCCTACACATTGACCATTCGCACCCAACCATAAAATGGAGTTGGTGGCACTGATTTCTGTGGTTCCAAAGTACGTTTTATAGGGCAACCCAGAAACTCCAGCCCTGCTGTTCTGGATCACAATGAAAATTCAAGACAATTTGAACAAACAGAATCTGCAACAAGATCCAAGAGCCATCCCGGAGGCAGGGGGAGCCCTTTGAGAAGCACAGCAATTGGATGTCACCAGAGAGGAGGGGCAGGCGTGGATGACAGGCTTGTTGGGAACTGACTAAATGTTGTACCTCAAGCTTTCTGTGAACTGGTTTGCTGCTTTTCAGAGGAGCAGCCAGTCTCATATTATAGTGAACATGGTCTCCAGGCCAACGAAAGCACGTCTCCTCCTCCTCCTTCCTAAAAAACAGACCAAACAAAAGACAGGTTCAGAAATAGCTGCACAGTCACAAATATTTGCATTGTCTTTAACCAAAATTATTCACTAACAAAAACCATGTTCTGATTTATAACAGTTTATGTTCATGGTATTGTCAAATCAGAAGGACAGATCATATCACTAACAGAGGCACACATTATTAGTTACTTGGCATTTCTGGTAATTGTCAGTTACAATTGGTTAGTGGTAAAGCCAGGACTAACTCCTCAATGCTACACTCAGTGTTATTGCCCTTAGAATATGCTTTCGTGAGCTACCCACTGGACAAAATGGCTCCAGCCCATTCAATAATAAAGTTATTATTATTCTGGTGCAAACCTACCAGACAATGGGAAACTTGCAAGTATAAAATTAATCATAACCACAAATATATTTGTTTTGTTTTTGTTCATATGAGGAATATGGCATATAGGTGGGAAATCAGAATACTACCTTTGGAGGGAAAGGATGTTATCATGTCATATATATGTTCCATGCACTATAGTGCCTAATACATTATACAACCATAATAAATATAAATCACTAAAATCCAATTTATTTTCTGGCCACAGTCCTAGCAAAGCTTATCTGGTTTTCAAAGCTTATCTGGCTGCTCTGGTGGGTGCTAAAATAAAAATCTGAGAAACACACAGCAAAATAAGAAATAGATCTCTTCAGTATATCTGATATCCACCCACTCACCCTGAGTCTTCATTCTTCATCTTACTTTTTTTAAATTTTGAATCCTGATCCCTTGCTCTGAACCTTTAAATCTAAACCATTTCTGAAAAGTGTGTATACTTGTCATCATGATAGAAGTAAATTCTCATTCATTTATTCATTCATTCATTCTCAAATATATTTGAGCACTTTTTCTTTTTTTTTTTAGGATTTTATTTATTTATTTATTTTTAGAGGGAGAAGAGAGGGAAAAAGAGAGGGAGAGAAACATCAATATGTGGTTGCCTCTCGAGTGCCCCCTACTGGTGACTGGGCCCACAACCCAGGCATGTGCCCTGATTGAGAACCAAACCAGCGACCCTTTGTTTCCCAGCCTGGCACTGAGCCACACCAGCCAGCGCAGCACTTCCTCTTTTCATAGAAATAAAGCTTTATGATAATTCCTCTCATTAAGGAATTTAAAATTTATCTGAAAAGACACAAGAAAACTTATATAGGAAGATCAGATTTAAATAAAATAAGGAAATAACTTAAAAATTTTCACAAGGCAACATAATTAAATGTGAAATATTTGGAAAATCAGCATTTAAAAATACAGCTTAATTACATATGATTTATAGAAGTAGCACACTCAGTTTGAAAATAAATTAATAGACCATATATAAAGTGTTGAATTACGTATCAAAAAATAGTCCCCAATCAAAGAGAATAGTTTGAAAAAAACTTCCTATATGGAAAATGACAGCGTTTCACATAGTGCAAACTGGCCATAGCTTTAAACTACATTTTAGGAATGTATAAAAAGAGAGAAGCCTGAGAAGACATCCTGGGGCTTGAATCAGTAATCCACATTTTTTTCAGTGTTATTTCATAGCTTAGGTGTTCTGTGAGGGGAAAATGTCCCTTTCCCAAAACAGCAGAAAGAAAATAAAAAAGATATTTCTGTCTGGGGGTAGGTAAAGCTTTTTAGCTTGGTAAACTGCCTTTTCAAGCTATTCCTAAGTCAAAAATATATTGGTATAGTGGGTCTCTCTCCTGATTTCCTTCATACCAAAACATTAGCCTCAAATCTGTAAACAGACTTTTTTCCTTTTACCATGACACAGCAATTTACCTTATAGCAATTCTGTTATAGAGCGAATCTATTACGGATGTTCGCCCAGCATAAAATTCCATTGTGGAACTACAACTTCATATATAAACATAACTTTCATTAACATTACTCACTATTTTTAATAATAAAAATTTTAGTAATAAAATTTTAAATTAAATATTTGGCTTTAGGAATCAGTAATGCTCTATTCTTCAGGATTGCAATTGCTTTAAGTGTGTTGATTAACAAAGCAAACAACCTAGATGATAAATACAAAATTATTTTTATTTATTAAATAAGTTCAGACATTGACACAAATAAATTAACTACAATACTAAATAACAATATTTAAAAGTGATACTTTACAACTAAATACAGTATTTATATCCTATAAAATTATTTTTAAAAAACCCCATCAGCAATCAATTTTCTGTCTGTGTCTTTGGAAGCCCAGCATTTTTTCACCTCAGAGGTGAAGGTCAAGGCCAGGCATTTACTAACAGCATGTCACTCCCAAAGCTAATCCTGGCTCTCTCTGGCTGCTCTGGTGGTATTCATCCACTTCTTTTAAGAGAGAAACCAGCAAGAATTTTCTGTCTTGCTCATTCTTGCATAGATAACCCAACCAAATATATTCAAGGACAAAGGAAACAACCAAATTAAAGGTCACTTAGAGATAAGAGTTCCGTGTTAGCACCTTGCAAGTCTCATCTATTTTAAAGTAGAAATTCCCTAAAGACAGCAGCAGGATCTTAAACATTCACATATAGGGAGAAATGGATACACAGATAAAAAATATTTCATAGCACTGGGATGACATCTGGTTAATAAGAAGTTAAACATTAGAGATTGCAGTAAGGATTTATATAAAGCTTTGGATGCTGTGATTGAATGATTGATCAAAGTCATTCTCCATGGTGTGACCTACCACATCTTCTTGGAGATAAGACTGAGATACTGAAATAAAATGAAGGTTAGAATTAAGGACGTAAAATGGAGTATTTTCTGTTGTTGGTAGTGGTGATATTGTTATATCACTTGCTTTTGATTTTTGTGGAAAAGAATGTTTTTTCCTCAGATTAGTCATGTCCATTTCTTGTTGCCTAAATCACTTAGTCATTATTTTTCTGTCTCTATAAACTTAAGTCCAAATGCCCCCATTATATTTTCCTCTACTTTCACATGTCGATTATTCATTTACACTTTTACTCTTTAATTTATTATTTATACATTGACCAAATGCCTACCATGAGGCAAAACAAAAGTCCCAACAATTTGTTTCAAATCTCTTCCATATTACCTCCTACTCTTCTAATGTGGGTCTTCTCTGCAACTTGGCTTCCTCACCTGAGTAGTGAGGATATTAACAGACAGAATAATCTGAGGACCCCTCCAATTAAAACATTCCAGTTCCATACAATAAGGCATAGGGGATGTTGTTTTGTTTTGGTTTTAATAATACAGGTTGATGATCACTTTAAAGAAGATCTCGCTCTATGAGACAATTATAGATACTTTTACTATGAATAGAGCTTATTCTTCTCATTCTTCTGTTATACTGAGAGCAGACAGTATATAACATTACACCAGAATATAAAAACAGAAGAAGTTATATTGGAGAAAATAAGTTTTCTGAAAATTATAATTAAATTTCAATAGTTCATTCTCTAACTTAGCAAAGGTGGGATTTAAGCCTGAAAAATCTGGCTCCAGAGTCTACCCACTTGTGTCCAATATTATTAAATAAACATCTTTTAAGCATTTATCAGAGTGTTAGTAACAAAGGATGCAAAGGTAAATGAGGTGTGGCCCTGTCCTCAAGGCATTTACGGAGCCATTTCTCTAAGCGCGGTGGAGAAAGAGGATGGCGCCTTTCTGTCCAGAATCCCCACGGCGCCTCCTCCGTTCCTCACTCCCAGCACTTTCACAGGCAGGTGGTTGTTAACGCTCACCTGTCAGACCCCTTGCTTGAAAGGAATATACCTTATTCATGTTTATACTCTATGTGGTACTGAATAAAATGGGTTTAAAATAAGGAAACAATACACTGATGTGTACATGTAGCAAGCATTTTAAGGTAAATACAGTGCAAGAATGAAATAAGAACCTTTAGTAAAATAGCTGCAATTCCAAGATCAAAATTACTATAATAATCCCAATTCAGATTTCAGGGTGTTTTTTTTTTTCTCTACTAGTAGAAAAAAAGAATTTAATGGAAAGAGACTTGGCTTATTTTTTCAAGAAGTACATATAAGATAGAACACACTCATTTTTTTTATTTTTTCCATTCCATCTAATCCCCTTATACACCCCTGACAATCAGCACGCTGTTGTCCATGTCCATGAGTCTTTTTCCCTTTTCGCTCAATACCTCCACCCACCTAACCACTCCCAGCTGTCATCCTGCTCTCTATGATTTATCTGCATTTATTTTGTTTGCTACTTCAGTTTGTTCATTAGATTCCACATATGAGTGATCTCATATGTTATTTGTCTTACTCTGACTGGCTTATTTCACTTAGCATAATGTCCTCCAGGAACCTCCATACTGTCGCAAAGGGTAAAATTTTCTTCTTTATGGCCAAGTAGTATTCCATTGTGTAAATGCCCCATAGTTGTTTTATCCACTCATCTACTGATGGACACTTGGGCTGCTTCCATATCTTGGCTATTGTAAATAACTCTGCAATGAATACAGGGGTGTTTATGTTCTTTTGAATTAGTATTTTGGGTTCCTTCAGATATACTCCCAGAGGTGGGATTGCTGGGTTAAAAGACTGATTTGTTTTTAGTTTTTTGAGGTATCTCCATACTGCTTTCCATAGTGGCTGCACTAGTCTGCATTCCCACTAACAGTGCAAAAGAGTTCCCTTTCTCCACATCTTTGCCAGCACTTGTTTGTTGACTTATTGATGGTAGCCATTCTGACAGGTGTGAGATGGTATCATGTTGTGGTTTTTATTTGTATTTCTCTGATAATTAGTGACTTTGAGCATCTTTTCATATGTCTATTGGCTATCTGTATGTCCTCTTTGGGGAAGTGTCTATTCAGATATTTGCCCATTTTTCATTTGGATTGTTTGTCTTTTTTGGTGTTGAGTTTTGTAAGTTCTTTATAAATTGTGGATATTAACCACTTACCAGATGTATTGGTGAATGTATTCCCCCATAAAACACCTAGGAATAAACCTAACCAAAAATGTAAAAGACCTGTACCTAGAAAATTATAAGACACTGAAAAAAGAGATTGAAGAAGATACAAATAAGAGTAAGCACATACTGTGTTCATGGATGGGAGGAATTAACATAATTAAAATGTCCATACTACCCAAAGCAATCTATAGATTGAACACAACCTATATATTCAATCTATTGATTCCTATCAAGATTCCAATGGCATATATGGCATATTTCACAGAACTAGAACAAATGTCTCAAGGAATTAGGTGGAACCACAAAAGGACCCTCATAGCAACAGCGATCCTGAGAAAGAAGAACAAAGTGGGAGGAATCATGCTACCAAATATAAAGCTATATGCTAAGGCCACAATAACCAAAACAGCATGGTACTGATATAAAAACAGACACACAGATCAGTGGAACAGAATGGAGAGCCCAGAAATAAACCCGCACCTTTATAGTGAATTAACATTTGACGGAGGAAGCAAGCATATACAATGGTCTAAAGACAGTTTATTCAATAAATGGCATTGGGAAAATTAGACAGATACATGCAGAAAAATGAAACTAGACCATCTTCTTACATCACACACAAAAATAAATTCAAAATAGATTAAAGACTTAAATGTTAAACCTAAAACCATAAAATCCTAGAAAAAAACATAAGCAGTGAAATATCAGACATTGCTCACAGCAATATTTTATCAGATATGTCTCCCCAGGCAAGAGAAACAAAGGGAAAAATAAACAAATAGAACTATATCAACTAAAAAGTTTTTGCTCAGCAAAAGAAAACATCAACAAAATAAAAAAAACTCTTTTTATTATACCTTTTTAAGACCATCCTCATAATTTTGGTTCAATAGAATTTAGCTTCTGTTAAGCCAGACTCCCTTCTGTGGTTTATATTTTAACAAGTCCCTAGATTTAAATCTCTGACATGATTTCTGGAAACTATAACCTCTTAGTTGTTTTCAAAATTTTAATTGAAGTAATAGCTCTGCATGCCAGGAATTTGGGAATTTTGTTTCATCTTTTTTTGCCTTTTCTTGGCACTGAAGTCATGTACATTGTACGTCATCCCTTAATTGAAGCACAGAATTCAGAAGGATATTTTTCCCTCAACCAATAGTTTCCTGAGACCAGCTAACATGTCACAGAAAACATAAAACACATTTCCTTAATTTTCATTCTGTCCTCTGACTGTTCAAGGGCATACGCTTGGGTGAATGATGACATTTCCTATCTGATGGCACTAAGATTTCTCAATTCCAGCAGTCCAGCTGACTGTTCTGGAGGTTCATGATGCAATGTGATAAACAGGCATGACACGCTACAGAAGTTCAGCAAAACTTAAAAGGCAATAATAAAATTAAGACCTGTTCTTTTTTCTGATCACACAAGTCATACATGTTCACTGTAGACAATTTGGACAGTAAAGAAAGGCAGAAATAAATATAAACTATTCCCCAATACAACAATTATTAATTTTTAGTCATCTTTCCCGAACCATTCTTCCTATAAGTGGAAGGGGGTGAATAATCTCAGAAAACCTTGAAATATTAATTACATTGTATTTTTGTTGTATGAATAATAATCACAATAACCAAACTTTATAGGATACTTACTATATACCAGGCATTCTACTAAGCATGCCAAATACATTCTCAAACTTAATTCTCTCTGGAAATGAAGCTCTGAGGAAATGCTTTGTGGTTTCTACCCATGGCTGAAGATGCCTCATGGAGTCAAGGCTAATGGTCTTACAACTGATCCAAAATTATGGAAAATAAGTATTAAAATCATAAATTAAAGATTAATACATGAATTTAAAGTATTTTTATAGTTTTTGAAAAAGCATCAGCAATTTATACATCAATTTTCCTTGCTGAATTCTACCAGTATAATCATGTAATTTTTCTAAAGAACATATTGGATTTAAATTGCACTAACTCCAAGACAAAACCTACCAGTTTGAGAATGTTGCTTTCCATGTATATATTGTTTAGTTGTTTGCTTGCTTACTTGCTTGTTTATTTATGATGAAGTCCCCATTATCAGTTTGTTGTGATAGACATGGGGGGAGAGGGGGACTCATTTGCCTCTTTCCAATAAAAAGATTGTCCAGTCATGTATCGAAGGGCACCTCAGTTGTTTCCTTGTCTCAGCCACCTTGAATAGAAAGTGAGGTACATACATACAATGGAATACTACTCAGCCATAGGAAAGACGAAATACTGCCATTTGTGACAACATGGATGGACCTTGAGAATGTCATGCTAAGCACAATAAGTCAGACATTAAAAGTTCAGAATTATATGATTTCACTCATATGTGAGATATAAAAATGAAAGTAACAAATGAACAAACAAGAAAAACAGACACACACAGACACAGCAAACAGTGTGGCAGTTACCGAAGGAAGGGGGTGCTGCTAAGCAGATAAAGGGAGTCAAACATACGCTGATGGAAAATGATTTGACTTTGCCTGGTGGGCACACAATGCAATATACAGATGATGTATCGTAAAAAATGTACACTTGAAGCCTATATAATTCTATTAACCAATGTCATCCCAATAAATTTAATTTAAAATACACAAGAAAATGAAAGATTGTACAAAATATGCTACTTAATTGAATATTGTTTTATGCTAGGATTCGGGCAACCCTAAATGGATCATGCCTGATAGATGCTAGCATTAAAATATAAATAAGGCAAAACATCTATGTATTATTGTAACATTGAAAATAGCTTAACTTGAGAGTTCTTTCCTTTTTTTTTGCTTATATCAAAGTGGTTTTTAAAAGTCTACAAACTGTATCACTACTTTGCGAGGGGCTATTTACGAACCTGGGGCAAATGGGATTACCATGAAGGTGATGGATATAAGCCAGTTAATGTTATTTAAGGTCCATGATTCCCTTCCACTAGGCAAAGTGCCGTGAGATGATAGAGGAGAACATAAAATTAAGGGAGCAAGATTGTTTTCGTTCTATGAGGATTCCAGCTGCCAAGTCAGGTATTGAATTTTAGGGCTTCTTCTCAGACAGGCAGTGCTAAGAAACTGCTTATCATGGTTCTTGCCTCTGACGCTCAGCACCTTGTTGCTTTCTGCTTTTGAAAAACTCTTTTTCTTTTCATTCTTCCAAAGTTTAAAAAATAGCCCTTTAAATGGGATCTGTTGTCATTTTTTTTTAAAGGACAAAAAGAGAACAGGAACAAAGAAGAGAAAAAAAGGGAGTGAGAGATCACTTATAATTGAACTTTATGGTTCTGCCATGGGGAGTGAAAGCTTGCATTAGCAAACTATATCTTATTTGCATTCAAAATCAAATATTCCATCCTCTTTAAAGTCACTTAAGTGAATTATCACAAAAACCTACTAAGCAATGCTTTTTATAATTTTCAATAATGGTAAAAGGTGGGGGGGGGAGAAAGTCACATTATCAAAATGCTTGGCAACTTCTGAATTATTAAGTATCTTAGGAACCATCAGTTACATGCATTTCCCCAGTCATCTTTTCACAAGAGGATGCTACTATTTTCTTACAATGTAGCTTACACTGCCCTTTTTGGTAATTAGTGTAATTTGACACATCTTAAGATAATGAAGCCACCTGCTCTAAATAGCTAAATCACCGTTAGTGCTTAAAAGCTTTTCTCTAGACAACAAAAAGATTTGAAGGTGCTCCTGATCCAACTTTGCTTTTGAGTTTCATTTCCTAAGAATTGTTTAAATTACCATGATTTATATTTCAATAGTCATATAATTTCAGTAATTGACAGCTAACTTTGTCTTATGTGGAGATTGCCAAGAAAACCTTTCAAGGTGTGTTAGTTTCCTGCACTTCACAGAGTATGGATGGGAAGATGTGATTGAACGCTGCCTTTCATGGTGTCGGGTCCTGTGCGAGGTGCTGCCACTGTTGCATCTCATTTAAATGACACATCTTGCAAAAAAGGCCACAGAAACTGAAGAATGGAGGACCCTGTATTACACATAGGTCTTCAATGGACTAGCACCTTTTCCATTGCCCCTTGCCAATTCTCTTTTATTATTTAACCTATTTCATTAAGGGAGATTAAAAAGGAGTCATGTTACATAATACACATTCAAGTACTTCAGTAAATCACACAAGATTAATACAGTTAATCTTTTTAAATCACAGTTAATACCACAGAACTTACACAAGAAAAGTTAGTTGGGGCAATGGAGTATGACAAAGATGAAAAGAGAGAGCATTATTGAAGTTTTTAAATGAAGACAGTTTTATACAGATAAAAGTATAAAATAGATACCAAACCAGAAAGAGATGAGCTGAAGAATATCAGTTTCATACATGTTTTATTTTCATTTGCCTTAAATTTAAGTAAACTAAGAGAAAGCATTAGTTGTTGAGTCATTTGCTAAACTACATCCGTACTTTAGTTTTGCCTCTCCAGATTAGTTGTTACATTTTCTCAATGGACAATTCATGTAGATGGTCAACTAGAGTTTCTCAACATCAGTCTTAACATGTTAAGCCAGATAATTCTGTGTCGTGGGGGCTGCTTTGTGCATTACAGGATGCTTAGTAGCATCCCTCTCATGCACCCACCATATACCAGTAGCATCTTCCCAGTTCTGACAATCAAAAATATCTCTAGACATTGCCAAATGTCCTCTGGGGTTGGGTCAGGGGGCAAAACCACATCCCTGTGGAGAACCACAGGAGTGAGCAAGCATTTATTGGGCACTTACCATAAGCCAGGCATATAGAAGTGAATTAATAAAGACCTTGCTCTCCTAGAAATTACTTTCTAGTGAGGGAGACAGAAACAAAAAGACTAAACTACACAATGCAATAACAAGTGTTGGAAAAAAAAATAAGGCGGGATAAGGTCATAAAGAATGACAGGGATGGCATTTAGATCAGCCCTCTCCAAAGAGGCTTCACGAGCAGAGACATACAGTAAGATGTGAATATCTGGAGGAACAGTGCTTTCGGTGGATGGGATAGCAAATGTGAGGGTGCTGAGACAGAACCAGCTCGTAGTGTCTGAGAGCAAAGGGCTGGCTGTTGCTGGCCCTGCGAAAGGAAGGTGAGAAGATGTAAAGAGTAAAGCCGGAGAGGCATGCGAGGGCCAGATCATGCAGAGACTTCTAGATCAGCTCTGCCCAGTAGGACTTGCTGCCACGATGAAACGTTCCATTCATCGTGCGCCCGAAACAGCAGACACTGCCCACGCGTGGCTGCTGAGCACTGAAAACATGGCCGTTGTAACTGAGATACTAAGATACTGAATTTTTCATTCTAATTGATTAAAATGTGCATAGGCTTATGTAATAAACTATTGTATTGAACAGTGCAAGTGTAGATGACAAGGATTTTATTCTACATATGATAGAAAACTAGCAGAATTTGAGCAGAGGAAGAATAGTAAAAATCATAACATCTAATATATTTCTCCCCACTTTAGAGCTCTGATCGAAATCCAGTGAGAACTTCAACAAAATGACTTGTGCAGGGTTCCAACAATCTTCTTCTTCCCTGGTCGTTTTAACTGTCTGTCCTCTGTTTTGTTTTGTTTTTAATTATTGTTTGCTTAATTTTGTGAAACTGTTCCAAGGCCTCTTAAAAGATTAATCAAAGTCATAAATGGTAAAAGGTAGACATATTCTTCATTAACTAATGATTGGAAAAAAGGAAGTAACAAGCTATTAGCTTTATGAAGACAATAATAAGATAGAACCAAGAACTGAAAGAAGACAGTTAAGGAACATGATCTAGTAACAACCCTCTACATCTACACATTAAAGTCACTCATTATTTGTTTAATAAATGAATCCATAAAGAAATACTACCTGCAAACTGTCTTAATTCTTTTGACCAAGACGTGGAGAAGAGAGCATAATATATGAGTTCAATTCTAATGAATGCAAAAAAATAAATTATTTAAAAACTGGAAATAGCAATGATGAGTAAAATTATTATTTACCCATCAGCAGTATGTTTATCCACAATGAAAGGAAGTCAAACTTTGGCAATTATTTCATTAATCTGAAGTATGTAAACAGATTAATCAAAACGTTCCATTCTAAAAATGAGCTGTTGAACTGAATGCAAATGCCAGAGAAGGCACAAAGAGCCTAGTCATTTGTAAATGTGATTTGAGGATTCATTTCCACTTTTTGTATTTTTCCAGTGATGATCGTTTCATCTTCCTCTAACACTGATACTTAAAAAAATAGGTATGTTCGTTTTCCACAGATTTAGGACACGTTTTGACTTTGTATGTCGCTTAAGTACTACAGGGATTAAGTTTATGTACACTTATACAAATAATGAATAAATAAAGAAGAAAATGGTGAAGAGAATGCAAGACCTTGATATGAATGGAAATGAGGTTGCTGAAGTAATTAATTAAAAATGTCACAAACTCTCATTAAGGGAAGGATTAGCAATTAAAGCAGAAAAATTTTGTTAATTACTCAAGGTTGAAGCACAGAACAACCTAAGAACAATAAATCCATTAACATGTATCTTTTCAAGGGAAAACTGGGTAATTTTTTGTGTTACTTGAGTGAAGTTGCATTGACAATGTTTGGGCCCTGACTGGTGTGGCTCAGTGGGCTGGGCGTAGTCCCACAAACTGACAGGTCGCCTGTGGGATTCCTGGTCAGGGTACACACCTGGGTTACAGGCCAGGATGTACGAGAGGGAACCAATCAACATTTCTCTCACACACCAATGTTTCTCTCCCTCTCTATCTCTCTCCCTTCCCCTTTCTCTAAAAATAAGGGAAGAAAGAAAGTTTAAAAAAAAACAGATTTAAAAAAAGAAAATGTTTGAATTAATAGCAGGACGCTTCTCAAAGATAAACATGATAAAACAGATGCCTTTATAACTCAATATTTCATGTCTAATAGTGACAAATCGCATTTGTAAAATTTTAGTTTGGAACAGGTAAGAAAGGAAACATACTTGTGTTAAGAGTAAATTAATACTCATCAATTCATTTACACCTAGTTATTTTCAATTTTCTGATCTAAGAAGTACTAATCTAATGGAGAAAATTTCATTATAATTCACTATTCTTGATGCCTATTTTTAATACATTATTTCTCTTCCAATCAGAAAGAGTATACTCTCCTCTTATATATTAGGGGAAAAAGTTACTTCTTATAAACACAACAAGAAAAAAAATTGTCATAAGCTAAAATTTTACTTAACAAATGTTTTTAAAGCCTTTGGCAGATTTTGTAAAGTTACTTTAATATATTCTAGATTTTTAATTTACAAAACTACTAGACAGAACTTTAACTAGTCAGGTTTATATGAAATATCTAAGTTTTAATTCAAGCATTATGCAATTCTTTTATTTAAGTTCTTATAGAATGTCTCAGATCAAACAGTCGATGAAGTCAGCTGGATAATCTGCTTTGTCAAAGTCTCTGATGTTCAAACTTGAGTGCAGGAGAAGTCCACCTGAAGTCCTTTCAAAAGTGCAGCCACCTGGGCCCCAGCCCGGAAACTTCAGTGCATCTTGGGTAGAGCCCAGGGATGTCATTTTTAACAAAAACTCCTGTAGTTCTGATGCAGCAAGACTTTGAATCTCTGCAAAACACAACAGGTTTGATAGCTCAGTACGAAATTTCCATTTTATTTTGTTTGGCATGTATTGGGGTGCCAGTGTAGAACATATATCATTTCACTCATATTAATATACCCATTTCAGACATTATTTCAATATTTTATGAACCAGTTATATTTCCCTTTAGCTTGATGAAAAAGTTTTTTCTGCAGTTTGAGTCTCCATTCTATCTTATTTTCAAATTTTACCAAATTGTAACTACATAGTAAATATTCTTAATCAATAATTGAGACTGAATTTGGCTGTCTATCATGAATATAAAATTGTGAAAATATAGTCTGAATTTTGTTAATTAAATCGAACCAGCTATACACCTAGCACAGAGGTCTCTGAACATTAAGTATGAGGGCCATAGAAATTTACTGGTAAGGTATTAGGATTTCATTTTTTTGCCAAGGTTTTTATTAGTCAATTCAAAAGCAAAAAAAATAAATTTATAGGATGACCTTTCTATTCAAGTAATATTGCTTCCAAATTGGAAAGACCATATCAAATAGCACTCTTTCTTCATAACTGAAATTGTTAGATCTCTTGCAGAAGGAAAAATAAAAAATTCCCTATATAGTCAAAGGAGACAGTGGTTGGAATGAAAGCAATAGTTAGTAGCAGTTGCTGGAGCATTATCTCACATTTCTCATTTGTAAATTCAAATCATTCTTATGTAAACACTCTCCACTATTTGTGCAACAGATTCTACTAGATTTTAAGAATATTTGCAACATAGCTGGCCACTTTAATTTAATCAAAGAGAGCCAAAGTAGTCTTTTAAGGAAAATTATGTAAGATGTAATTATTATTTGCTTTTTGTTTTCCTGTAAAACTTTTAGGTTAAATTCAGACATATTTGTATAAAATATGTAAAAATAACTTCCAAATTGAAAAACAGTTGTACCATAATTAAAGTTGAATCAAAGATCTGAAAGGCCTCTGGAGCTTCTCGGTATGAAAAGTTTTTATTTTACTAAATCTTTGAAATAATAAAGACCAATATATATAGTTTCCTGGCTTACATACAGGTGAGCTCTTTATTTAAAGGATTATATTATGAATAATATAAATTTAATCAAATAATTATATTTTGGTTCTCTGCAGTTTGGTATTAGTATGTATGGAAGTTTTTAATATGCAGATAGGGGGTTTTAAAAAATTTGTTTTGCTTTTATTCTAGTGCACAGTCTAAGGCCACAGAAATTAGACAATCTTTTTTTAAAACCTAAAATACTCCTCATTCAGTAACACGTAAGCATGGGGCTTAATACAGATTGTTCTGATAATGGATTAAGACAGATGTTTTCTGTGTTTCATGGTAGAATAGAGTGAGTTAAGCTGCCTTGGAGACTGAGTTTTCTGAATCAACATGTTTACTGAACTGCTAAGACTTTGGCTTTATTTAGAAAAGTCTCAACAGGGTATTTGAGGCCAGGCCCCAAATTCCCACCTGAATTGTGTCAGTTTACATCTCCGTTAATAACCCAGAATGGATTAGATTTGTATCACTCTTTTCTGTTGGAAAAGTGAAACTCTTTGGTCTCACCTATCATAGTTTCCTAGCCTGTGAAATGAATGAGGATATATCTAAGGATAATATTTAAGATCCCTTCCAGGTTTAATATGCTATGAAAATATAAGATAATTCAGATAATTGTTATTGTTTCCTAATTTAATAAGATTATTAACTATACTTGCCAAATTTTTTTTGAAAGGGAGAGTTTTCTTGTATTTGCCATTATCTCTGTCTTTTCTTGTAAGATACTGTGGTAGGTGGTCTCTCTCCAATTCTAAGCAGCTGAATTTCTAGAAGCCATTGAAACTAAAGTAAATATACTTCTTAAGGAAAAATTAAGAATATGAACAAAAAGAGGTTATATTGACAGGAAAATATAGGTTTGGAAAAATATTTGCAACGTAGCTGGCCAAGGGTTTTTAAGCAAACTATGCAGAAGGTACTCACAAATTGTCAATAAATGGATCAACAACCCCATTAAAAACTGAGGAAAGGATACAGATGGAAGTTTTCTAGGAGAGAAACTTCAAGTGGTCAACAAACATGAAAAGATGTTAAAATTAATTAATAAGGAAATGCAATGCAAGTTACCACTTTACACCCATTCAGACCAAGAAAAATTTTTAAGTAATTAGTACCTGTTGGTGTTGAGGATGGAGGAAAGATATAATCATACAATGCTGATGATTGACAACATTTTTAAACAGTTTTAAAATTAAAACTATGTACCTTCCATTCAGCAATTCCACTCCTAAAAGCCTATCTGATAGAACTAAAAAAGTCAGAACCAGGGGAATATGCACAAAGATGCTAGTTGCAGGATTATTCAGAATTGAGGGGGAAGGGACACCAAGTGAATGCTCATTAAAAAAAGTGGTTGAAAAAGTCATGGTACATCTATAGCTTGAATAATATGCAAAAAAAATAGAAATAGAGCTATGAAGATTGATTTAGTTGATTGTATATGAGGTATAGTTGTGAGAGAAAACAAGACAAAGAAATACATTATTTGTGAAACAGTGACAACCCCAGCTAATGTATATATGTACATGATTAAATGTATTTACCTATAAATATGTGTGTTTGACTATGACTATGGTTAAAACAGACAGCATACATATTACATTGCTAATTACGCATGTATTGATAGAGTCTGTATTTGGTGATATGCCTATATCAAAAAGCAGGAGTTGGCAAGGAAAACAAAATAAAACAGAGACTAGACTATAAAACGGCACATATGGCATGATCCCATTAAGACATTTATATCAGTTACATATGTGCATAATATATATACTTAAAGCTTTTTATTTAAAATCATTAAAACGTGCTATCTTCAAATCTCATTCACAGGCCATTCTAGAGAGCACCATAAACAATAAATGTAACTAACATTATTTGACCTCCCCCCCAAAAGGATGTACACATAGGTTTAGCTACAAGGACAAGGTCTGAAGTCTTATTATATGAGCAATGACAACAACAAAATTCAATACAAACTTAAAATGTTCTCCACTAATGATAACTATGTAACACTGCACAACCATTGAATATGATATTGTGAAACTACACATATTTACAGGTAGGATGCTTATAATATGTTAAATTTAAAAAGCAAGTTATAAAATGATATGTGTACTCTTTTTATCATTTATGCATTTATCAAAAACAATAGAATATAGGCAAAATCAGAGAATTGATAAGCTGGATTTCAAT
This sequence comes from Micronycteris hirsuta, assembly GCA_004026765.1. NCBI lineage: Eukaryota > Metazoa > Chordata > Mammalia > Chiroptera > Phyllostomidae > Micronycteris > Micronycteris hirsuta. The sequence continues at coordinate 50,319 of PVJI01002021.1, forward strand.
AAAATTAAACTTCTGCAAGAGGCAATGTCAAGAGAATGTGAAGTAGCAATAGACTGGAAGAAAATATTTGCAAAATACATCTGATGAAAGACTATTATGAAAAATATACAAAGAACTCTTAAAACTAAACCATAAGCAAACAAACAATTTGATTTAAAAATGGGCCAATGACCTCAACAGACAGCTCACCAAAGAAGATATACAGGTGGCAAATAAGCATATGAAAAGATCTTCCACATAATATGTCATCAAGAAAATTCAAATTAAAACAATGAGATACTACTACACACCTATTAGGGTAGATGAAATCTGGAATGCTGACAACACCAAATGCTGGCAAGGACGTGGAGCAACAGGAGTGCAAAATGCTACAGCCACTTTGGAAGACAGTTTGGTGATTTCTCACAAACCTGAACTACTCTTACCATTCGATCCAGTAATCATGTTCCTTAGTATTTATCCAAAGGAACTGAAAATTTGCATACACACTAAATCCTTCACGTGGACATTGAGAGCAGCTTTCTTCAATTGCTAAAACTTGGAAGAAGCCGAGATGTCTTTCAGTAGGTGAATGAATAAACTGTGGTACAACCAGACCATGGAACATTATTCAGGAGTAAACTGAAGTGAGCTATCAATCCACAAAAAGATATAGAGGAACCTTAAATGCATATTACTAAGTGCAAAAAAAAAAAAAAAAAAAAAAAACAAAAAGCCAGTCCTAAAAAGCTACGTACTATGTGATTCCAACTATGTGACATCTGGAAAAGGCAAAATGTGAAGACAATATAAGGAGAAATGGTTGCAGAGGGAAGTGGACGGAAGAGACAGAGGAATAAATACTCAGAACACAGGGCATTTTTAGGACATGGAAATACTCTGTATGATATTATAATTCTGGATATGTAAAATTATATGTTTGTGCAAACCATAGAATGTACAACACCAAAACTAAATCCTAAAGTAAACTGTGAGCTTTGGGTAACTACAATGTGTAATTGTAGGTTCATCCTCCGTAACCAATGTACCAATCTGGTTAAGTTATGTTGATAATGGGGAGGCTAATGTATGTGTGAGGGCAAATATATGGGAAATCTTCATACGTTCTTCTCAATTATGTCATGAACCTAAAACTGCTCTTAAAAAAAAAAAATAAAGTCTTGCCCTGGCTGGTGTGGCTCAGTGGCTGAGTGCCAGCCTGCAGATCAAAGGGTTGCTGGTTCGATTCCCAGTCTACAGCACATGCCTGGGTTGTGGGCCAGGTCCCCAGTAGGGGGTGTGCAAGAGGCAACCACACATTGATGTTTCCCTCCCTCTCTTTCTCTCTCCCTTCCCCTATCTAAAAAATAAATAAATAAAATCTTTAAAAAAAAAATAAAGTCTTAAAAAATGAAAAATGGGCCAAGAGTGTACATTTCACCAAAGAGCTTACACAAATTTCTGACAAACTCGGAGTTATATATTCAAATTTGCTAGTAGTGTGAGAAATAAAAATTAAAGCAACAAATACTTACGTAATCTCTGGAAGAACATACACCAAAATGTGAATAGTGAGCTCTAAAGTGGTGGTTTTATTAATTTTCATGTCTTTCTTTGTCTTACCTATGTTTTATACCATAAACATGTGTTGATGTTGTAATAACAAGGTTGTGTTTTGGTTTTTTTTAAGTGCTATCCAAACCCAATATATATGATCATATAATCTTTTAACTCTTTTTTTCACCACTCAAGAGCCAGGTCAAGAATCAAATATTTCATGAAGCCTTCTCACACAATTCCATCCATTATTCTTCTTAACCATTTTGGGCATTCTTGTGCACTTACAGTCTTTTTCACAGAGTTTAGTACTTGTACTTTAGTTGCTTCATTTTTGGAAATTTTATTTACTCAACATGATTATTGAGGGCTTCAGTGCTACACAATGCTTTCTTATGAGTAGGAACCATTTGTGACACTTCCGTGGCGTCTCCTGCTGGACTTCCTCCTGCTCGGGAGTAAAATCAGTGTTCCCTAAACACACAGTGGTTGACTTTTCTCGTCTGTGTAATAGACACTTACTGAGTACCTACCATGCGTGACAATTAGGTTAACCACCAAAAGGAAGCCTTGAAAAGATCCTGATAAAGAAGAAAGAACACTATCCTAGATGGCAGGCTCTAAGGGACACTGGCTTTATTCTTGCCATTTTTAATCTTTAGCTGTACATTGGAATCACCTGAGGAGCGTATTTAAATGATTACTTTTTTAAAGTAATATTGATTTCCAAGCCCACCCCAGACCAATTGTATGAAAATATCTGGAGTGGGACCTGGACACCTGTAAAGTTTCAAACTCTCACTCTTCTTCAGGAAAGCTACCTAACCTCTCTTTTCCTCCGTTTCCTCCTCTGTACTACGAAGGTGATAAAGTTCTTATATAGTTGTAGCAAGAACTAGATGAACATTGTACATGAAACACTTAGAATAGCCTGGCCCATCATAAACACAGTCATACCGTGATACTTATTGGCTTCAGAACTCGTCAAACCCTGTACTCATCGCATTTTGATGAGAAAAAATGTTTCAGCACTCAGCACTTGCTCAGGACTCGTAGCACTTGTTAGAATTTCTATGAGTCAAAATGCCACCCTGCAAGAGAAAAAGCTTCATCAGTACTCGTTTGCTTGGCGCTCATTGGTTTCAGCACTAGTCACAAGTTCCAGAACAAATTAACGACAGGTAATTAACCAAGTGGTAACCAAGGTACCACTGTACTTCATGTATGTTAATTATTATTATTACTTCATAGGGTTATCATGAGAACAAAATGACTATGTGTTGAATAAGTATTAAACTGATGAATAAAAGAAATTTGTAAACACAAATGTGCTGTTCAAATACAAAATATTTGCAATGTGTATTATGTACATCTGAATATTATAGAAATTTAAAGTTAATTTAAAGTTTACATTGTTATGTCAAGCACAATATATGTGTTTAATTACAATTTCAAAATTGAGTTGGATACATTTTGGAAGATCATGACTGCCAGAAACAATTCTGTAATGACAATTGAAAATCTCTTTCCAATACAGTAGAATGGAAAATTTGGGGAAATAGCTTTATGTGGACAGTGAGGTTATGGAGGAAAGGGTACTGGCCTAAATTATTTCTGTGTCTCCTGAGTGTTGCACAGTGACTGGGACATATTAGGAACCCAATAAACAGAAGGAGAAATTGGGAGGTCAGGGCAGAAAGGGGTGTACATCTCTCAGTCAAATTTATGAACCCAAAGGAAATATTATGGGGCATGTTCTTAAGGAAATGCAGTACCTACTTTTTATTAGTTTTGATTTTGAACAAGTAATTTAACCTTTCTTTGTGATTCAGCTATTTCATCTTTAATGTTAATGTTAGTGTAGGAATTATTATAACCGTTCTACTTGATTTACATACTTGAATGCATTTTTTAAAAGTTAAATAACTGTTAGTAGTACAATGATGAAAATAACAGAGAACTGAAGGGGTGAGTTGTTTTGGATTACTTCAGTTGGTTTCATCAATGCAATAGTGTTCCTTAAGCTGGAATGGAGGGATGCCAATCCTTATCAGCCAAATAATTAACTTTTAATATTTACTGAGGGCTTTCTCTCTATCAGAAACTGCAATTGATGCTGATTGAACAGACAAGGCAAGTACGAGCCATGGTCCCTGGCTGCACATGATAGATAGAGGCAGACAACTTAGTTCTGTTCCATGGCCCTGGACTTGGCCCTGCCCCTGAGTTCTGCTGGTATTCTTGCAGGCCTATGCAGAATATGGCAGTACATTTTGTCAATTCAAGACCAGTGCCCGAAAAAGCATTCCAAGTCCATCTTTCATTCTTGTGACATAATATGTATACTTGTCTTTGAGAGTTTTATCTTGATAGTGGCATTTTACTGATTTTTCAATAAAGAATCTTTCAAAATACCACCAAGAATATACATCCAAGTTCACTTCCATATAAAGACCCAATGGCCCAACCCTAGCAATTCCATCATTTTGCTGACATCATCTTTCAGACTTGGTAGCTATGATTGGCTCCTAACTACACTGTGTCTGCAATTTTAATTCCTTTCGATGAATTCTATGCCTTATTACCTGATTAGTTTTTCTGAACAGGTAAAAGGTTTTGGTTTCTACACATACACTTTAAAGACCACTGACATATCCTTTCTTTAGAAACATATTTTCCCATCCAATTTCAACTACTTGTAGAATGGAGTCTTAAGTTTGCTGCAGCCCTTTCCGTTGGTTATTACAAAATACTGTTTGACAGACATGAAGGAAGTGTACACAGCAGATCGGTATCTGAATGAATGTTAAAATGCAGGAGGCTTCATTTCTTTCTTTAATTAACAATGGTCCTCCTTCTTAATTACTACCAAATTACTAATTAACTGACTTTCCAATAGTTTAAAAAGGAATCACAGAATTAACAACATTAAAGTTTGTCTGGTATAAACCCCTACTTTGAAAATGAAGAAACTGAGCTCAGAGGAGTTCAGATAACCGGCCCTCTAAGAAAAAAGTGATAAAAATAAGGCTAGAACCCAGATGTTGACACAGACCAAAGTCCTTCTCTACCTACTTTCCAAATCAACCATCTGCAGTCATTCTTTTTTCTGTATCCTGAATGTTTTGCACCATTTCTATAACATGCTGTAAAAAATCCAGTTTGGGTTAAAAGTAGATTTAACAAAGAGGCGGACTTCAGAAGGGTCAGCAGCGGAGCGCTCAAGGCTGGGGTTCTGCTCCGCTTCCTTGACAGCAGCACCTGAGTTCAGTTTCACTGGCTTTTTGGAAGGGGTCGGGGGTGGGGTGGTGGTCAAGCCAGAGCTCTTCATGTTGCTTGATTTTAGGATCACAGGAAAGCACACCATCAAGAGATGTTCGGATGTATCCATGAACTACAGCTAAGTCATTCAGGGCCTTCTTAAAATAAAGCACTGCTAGGTTTTCTCAGTGCAGCATTCTAAAAGTTGACACAGCAAGAATTGCTTCTCACCAGGTTCTATTTTTAAATTCCAGTCAAAACCAAAATTTTAACTTCATGATTGAGTCTCTGAGCCATCGTTGGTGAGTCTTTACTTCTTGCCAGAAAGATTGCTTAGTGGTTTCACACTGTCTCAACCTGTTAGAAGTGAGAAGGAAAGAAGTAAGGGGGTGAGGAAGGGAGGGAAGGGAAATGGGAGGAAGAGATGTGGGAGAGGAAAGAGAAAGGGAGGAAGAAAGGAAGAGAGGGAGGGAAAGATAACAGTAATATGAGTTAATATTTATTGACTGTATTAAATGTGTCGAATGCTATTCCAAGTACTTTGCATGTATTATTTTTTCCCTCAACAGCTCAAGGAGATAGGTTATATTATTATTCTCAAGTGAGAAAATTCAGGCATAGAAAATTAAAAAAGAAACTTGCTCAAATCTATTCAGCTAGTACATGGCAGAACTGGCTTTAAACCAAGCAATCTGACCTCAGAGACTGACCTCTTGCATCTCCACTATATGACTTTCAGATGGGTGTTTGTCTAAAAAAACTCTAAAAGTCAACAGCCTTTTCTTAATTTTTTTCTTCATATGCTTAATCTAACATGCACTTTTGCATTATGTCATCCCACCTTTCAAACAAATGGAAATGCGCTGGAGGCAAGGGGCTGAGCTGAAAAGCTCAGATTTGGATTGGTCAGAAAATTTTAAATTCTAAGTCTACTCTTCCACTTATATGTTGCATAACTTTGGACATAGCCCTAGAAAAAGCTCTAAACCTTAGGGCTTTCCATTTCCTCATTTAAAACTAAGAAAAATATAAACAAACTCTTGGTAATATTATGAGAATTAAATAAGATAATATATAGTCTTCATTCTAGTGAATTGCAAACCATCTTCCCCAAGGTAAACTTATTATAACAAATTGAAATTTTTAATGGGTCATTCTCATTTTATTGTTGCAAAAATTTATTCATATACATATAATTTGAGATTGTTCCTATGAGAGCTAACTACTACTACTATTATTATTATTATCTTACTAGGTATTAATATGTACATGCACTATGTTGGGATCAATGTACAAAGGCAGCTAAATTAATCCCATTAATATTCCTCTGCTAAAAAAAAAAAAGTAGTACATCCTCCAGAAACTCTTACCTCCCTTAACTGCAAAAACTTGGCTCATAGGCTGCTTTCACACCCAGCCAAATCTTACCAGCATTGCCCTGGGCATCATGGAGTTGAAGCGCTCTGCAGAAGCCACCAGGAAGCCTGACTCATGCTTTCACATGTGGACCTCTTTTTAGTCCTAGTGCTGAACCCTCCGGCCTCTGCAAGTCCGGCTCAGAAGCCTGGGTCAGAAGCACGTTGCCTTGTATGCCACCAAAGTGGAACTAGGTGAAGCAAAAAGGGCCACTGAGAGGCACTAATCAAGACCCAGGTGGTCATCCAAATGGTGTACCATTCTGAAGGGACTATGTGGAGTGAGGCTCCAGTGTGAAGCCAACTGGACCAAAACTAGGAAAACAGAGAAAATAGCTTGCATAATTGGTTGGCCTTGCCTGGATTCTCAAGGCATTTTATGTGGCTCCAGCAGCCAGAGGTGGGGACAGGGAAGAAACCACTGATGGGGGTGATGTCCAGCAGCCACTCAAAGCTAGTGTGGACCAGCCCTAGCAAACAGAAGAATTACATTTTTGGCCTCTTGAGTCACCTCTAAATTTGAGCAGTGAGTTGAGGTGTAGGTCAATAGCATATATAAAATCACCTCTGGCCTCCAGCCTGCAAAAAGGTGCATTTCTGTAGTTCCAGCCTGCAATTTGTCTGAAGCTCTCTCATGTGCAGTTCATCTATTTCTGTCTTATTGACTGAGCCCTTTCATACTTGACCTAAGAGCTGGGTGAAACCCAAGCTACTCTGGCCTTTTACAGGGTTATACTGTTATGTTAAGTAAGAAAAATATTAATAAGAGGACCTAATATATACAAAGCATTATTTCACATGCCTTGTCATATATTATTTCCCACAATCTTTATATATAGGTAGAGGAAATGGGCTGGGAGAAGTCAGGATACTGGACCAAATTCTAAGGATATGTCAATGACCAGCCCTTATTTCTAACGTATGAGAGCTGAAGTACATAGTCCATACTGATATAACCAAAAGACTATTTATTCCACCCAAAGATGATGAAAGAGCACAGGGACATAAGGTCAGCAGACCTGAATTTGATTTTGTACTTCAGCACTTTCTGGATGGACAAAACACTCTTTCTCTCCCAGAATTCATTTTCTCAGCTATAAATAAGGAGAATAATACCTACCTTCATGGAATTGCCTAGGAAAAGTAAAGGATATAACCCTTGTATAAGTATTTGTGGACTTTAAAACTACAATTATTAAATACAACTCAGATATACACTAACACAATGCAATTTATCATAAGACTAATTGGTTTTATGGTCTGTTAAGGGATTTTCCACCAGAATCTAAAAGAGGTGAATTGACTTTGTTTATTATTATTAGAGAGGGGGAAAATAAAAACTACTTTTTTAAGGGCAAATTGTTCTACCACCTCAAAGCAAGTTTACATTCTTTCTAGTACAAGAGTGCTCTTCCAACTTTGTCCTAGCACCCCTCTGTACTCTTAAAAAATATTAAAGGCCCCAAAGAGCTTTTGTATATGTGGATTATGTCTATTGGCACTTACTTTAAAAGAAAAATTTAACTATGTACTTATTAATGCATTGAAAATAGCAATAAAATATTCATTATATGCTAACACCAAAAACATTTTTTAAAAAAACTTTATTTTCAAAAAGTAGAAATTTTAGTGAGGCGTGGCTTTGTTTTACATTTTTGCAAATCTCTTTAATAGAAAAGCTCAATAGAACAGAGTTGAATTATCGTGACGGCTCCTACATTTAATCTGTTGCAACTGTACAGTTGGGTGCCATCACCTTAACTCAGGCTAAGATACAGTTTTACCCACTGTTGTTTTTGCACTATCCATGCAGATGTCAACACAGCGAAAAAGCTAAATGATATCCTAATACTACTGTGAAAATAGTTTTAATTTTGCAGGCCACCCGAAAGAATCTCGGAAGCCATCGGTGTTCTTCAGACAACACTCACATTCTAGCATTGTCTCCTAAGTGTTACATACATTCTTCATTCTAATGGTTTCCAGGGTTCCTTACACTTTCTTTAAAAACCTGTTAATACAAAGTGAACTTGGATGTGTAAGGTAGATATGGATGTGTGTTAGTATGAAAAATATTTATAGGATAACGTTGAGTAAAAGGAATAGTTTAGCATCACGTTTATGTCATAAAACTATATATGTAAGTATCTATGAATATGTATTTATAGATACATACAGATATGTGCATATATATGTATAAAAATTTTTGGAATGGCATCAATAAGAGAAAATAACAGGGGTTAGGAATAATGGGAGTAATTAATTTTTTTCCTTTTTGCTATGAAGCAACACTATTTCATTAAGTAGTTACTAAGCACCAATAATGTGATAGGCACACTTCTGTACTTTAAAAAATTATTTGGTGTTTGTTATAAGGGTAAGCTTCTGCTTTTATAATTATAAAAAAAGCTTTCTCCATTTGGGGTACGGTAGTATTTATGTTCCTTCCTAAAGCCTTGCTTCATCTCACTTTAAAACCCCCTCAATCGCCTACCCAGGACAATTTTACAAGAGCACAGGAGTTTTTAAAAGATTCTTTGTTAAAGTCTGTATCTACTTCCAAAGATGTATTTAAAGTAATTGAGTATCAGCCACAGTTCTGTTTCTCAGTACTTTATTATCAATATCACTTTGAGGGGTTAGGCAAAGATTATAAGGAGTCTTGGAAGGAACTTTGCAGGGCTCACAAGTTGATACGAGTTTCATGCTCTTCATCAGTGAAATTTCTCTGCTCTGTATTGTCCAAGAAGCCTTTTACATTGCCTCCTTAAAATTTTGTGATGATCTCCCTAATAGAAGCATCTACAGTTTGGGGATTTATTCTTAAGAGAGGAAAAATGCAGCTTTGAACTACAGGTGGAAGAAACGGTCATCGGTCATCTCTGCTCACTGGAATGCTATGGTCTTGTAGTAAGAAGTTCATTCCACAGCTCTGAGGTTCACTTACATGGAGCTGGCTGTCCTTCAACATTTTGCATATCACAGTAATTGTTTTTAAATATTAATAACAAACGTTATTAAGTAGTAATGTTACAGAAAAATTATCTCACACCAGCACAAAGAGAGTGGCGGGATACCACCCCTTATTTACACGCGCGGGCTCAGAGGAGAGATTCCAACTCCAAATTCTGAGCCCCGAACAAAAGAGAGGTAGCCTGTTATATACATACAGGCAGGGGTGGGAAACGACGTGGCAAAAGCAGATTACAGGAGCCAGGAGCGGAAGTTAGGTCTAGCTACCTTATTTGGGAGACAAAGAACAGAGCACAGGGGCTTGGGATGAAGGTTACAGAGTACAAAAACATTCAGCGATAAAACCAGGAGGTTGCATGTCATTCGTGCCCCCCCTTTTGCAGGCGGGAGGTGTTTCTGCAGTTCAGCAGCACAGAGGTTGCCTGTAACAGTAAGATTCTCCAAACAAACTTTGAGCAAAAAGATAAATACTGTGTTTAAGTTACCTTATCTTACTCCAGCTTTCCCCCATTTTCAAGTTTCATCTTTTGACAAGTGGAAAACAAATAGAAACAACTGTGTGTATTTTAATCAAGCTCTAAATACACCATCTCAACATTTTTAAGAAAACATTTTTTTTGATGCTTTCCCAAATACGTTTGAGTACATACATTCCTTTTTAAGATTTTATGCTCCCTGGGCAGTTTAGTTCTTAGGTTTGCATGAAGATTTTCTGTTGTTGATTTCTGAAAATCACAACAAATCCTTTTATATGCTCTGCAGCACTGAACAATCCCACATTGTACTTTTTAAGACAGATTCCCTTTGTTTTTGTCAAATAGCAAGAAACAACATGAAAAGTTGAGATACTGTTTTAGGACTTTACAGAGCACAAAAATTCATATCCTTCACTAAGCATAAACTTTTTTCTATGTCAGTCAAAATATATTCTCTTTCTTCTCTTTGTTGCTCTTTCTCCTAATTTCCTATCTCTATCTCTGAAAAGATTTTTGTTTCATTGAATTTTTTTTCTAAAATAATTTTACATATTACTGAGTTGAGTACCTAGAATGTGCCTATTATAGGCCTAGTCACTGCTAATTTAATTCCTGACTACAGAAAATTTGGATACTTTTATCACTTTTTATCACTTACGGTAGCCAGTATTAAAAAAGTAATCTCAAGATTTACAAAGTGATGAATTAAGCGTGTCACAATAAAATTGGTTTTGGTCAGCTGTCTCATGTCTAAACGGGCTCCACAGCTGTCACAAACTGGACACGTTGGTAGCCATCAGTTGCTCTCCTTGCCTCCAGCCTTCTTCCCTCCAACCCACGTCCCACACTTTAGCAAGTGGGCTTCTTAAAGCACAGATCCGACGATGTCCCTTGTCTGCTTAAACACTGCAACGGCTCCACACTGCCCTTAATATAAAGACATGAATTTCAAAATTCTGCCTTCCTTTCCAGTCTCATCTGGGATCATTCCTCCAAGTCCCAACTGTCCTGTAGCTACACAGTCCTCATCTCAGATGAAGGCCCTGCCATCTCCCTTACCTGTGGTCTTCCGTCTTTGTCATTCTTCTGCATATCGACTCCCTAAGCCCACAGACCAGCCTCTCTGCTCCACCTGAATGGCTTCCACTTATTATTAGGCTCCCAGTTGGGACCCTGACACAAAGTGAAGACCTACAGTCTCCTTCACATCCCCAGACTCCTCTGTCGTAGGCTCTTCACATCTTTATAATTGCTTGTTTGATTGCCTCCCTTCCCCAGTTAGGCACCAAGCCTGTGGGAGCCTGCCTAGCATGCCCCAGAATTCGGGACATTCACAGTAGGTGATCAAATACACTTAGAGAATGAATGAATAACACAGCCCCTCACCTCAAGAAGGTCATGATAGAGTAGTAAAGTAGCCCCAAAATTTGGCAAAATCTGTTTCATTATCACCTTATACATGACCAAATAAGGAATGTTTTATAATTATTTTTTTAAAGACCATTTCTTTATCAGCTGATTAAGTTATACAGAATTTTCTATAAAAATCAACAAAGTGCCAGAAATGCCGTGTGTATTTGAATGCATTTGCACTTATTTTTTCCAGTAATAGATGTCATATTTGCTGAAAATGTCGGAGGTAATCCACTACCCATTACAAATTTTGTGACAGTGGCACATACCATATTGGCTGAGCTAGGATCCCTGGTGCTAAAAGTGTGGCCACAGATCAACATGGAGCAGCCACTGTTCTAAATAAATATAATTTTGCCTGAACAAGTCCATCAAATACGTGAATGTCCAACATTGTCACACAGTCTACCTTGCAGCTTCTCAAATTAAAAAAGTTTGTCTTCATGACTCAAATACACAATATCTAGATGTCAAACCTCTTTTTACTTTAGCCAAGGATTCACAGACTATTTGAGTTCGGGTGGTTGGTGACAATACTTTACATAAATAAAATTATCTAAACGTTGCCTTTCACTGTACCCCCCCCCCATTAGCAGTAATCCTCTCTGTATCAAGCACGGTGTTCGCTGATGTCTGTCAGAAGGTAGTGCATGTGACTGGCCGCATGTCCTCTGGACTCTGCTGTTTTAATCTTTTCGCTGATTGTCACATGCCCAGCAGATGAACGATCTGTCTGTGGCCCAGACCTTTCTTGCTCCTATAAATCCTGCAGCTTAGAAAGCTCCCTCAACAAGTAGTTGCCCAGAAGCCCTTACTGATGAAGAAGATGGATGAGAACCCTAGACCTGCCCACCCTCTAGGGATTGCCATGTCTTATCTGTAATGGTGTCATCGGTGAATTTATAAATCATTGTAGAAAGGGATGAGCAAAAGAAGACACAGGGGGACTGATGAAGCAATGATGGGAATTAGGATTCCTGAGGTGATCAAGGCCATGGGGGGGGAGTCCAGGGCTGAGAGCAATGAGCTATTCCTCCAGGAAATCTGTCACTCTGAGAACAGGAAAGATTTATTTTAAGCTGTCACGGCTGTGTGTAGATCCATCTGAGAAAAGAATCCTCTAAAGTGATTTGAGCCAAAATAAAATAACTGGTTATAAGTCAACCAGTCGCATAGATGTAGCTTAATGGTAAACAACTTTAACCTTTGCATGGATTTTATGACTGAAATACAAACTTTGGGTTTACCCTTGTCAGAAACAAAATTTCATAGACAAATTTTTCTCAAGCACGTGACAAAGTGTCAAAGCAATGTGAATGTAGAAAAAGTACAGAAATGGAAAATAGAGGCTTGTAGAAAGCTAGGAAACAGAATGCTTGTAGAAACAGCTAGTGTTTTCCTCCTTTCCTTTTTATTAAAGTACAAGGATTGCTGTTTTTTTCACAATGACATAAAATTATCATGTTCAGTTCAATTGTTGTAAAGGAAATCAGCAGGTGTGTGACGCCAGGTGCACCGACTGCTGGTGAGGAGGAAAGGGAGCCACTGGAGAGGTCAAAGACAATCATACCTTCGTTTGAAATTGGGGTTACCTCAGTCACATCTCCCATCTTGTAGGGCCAACACGTATAAAAATAAGAAATCATATCAACAGAGATCAGAAGCAGAACACCAAATAATAGTTTTAGTTTTCAATACTTGTAGATTATTTCTTGTTTTTCTCCACCTTCAAATAATATCTTGTTTACCCTTTGATTAGTTTGGGGGGAGACGAGGACTTTTTTGTATGATAGTAGTCTTCATTTGCTATTTGGGGATTGGAAATGATGTCAGTTCCCCCAGGCTCCTTACCTATCTTACATCAAAACTGCCCCTGTCCTGCTGTTTGAGTGACCACAGGTAAAACTGCCGTGTGGGAGTTCTTGTTAGTTGCACTTTGCCTGGAAATAGCACCAAGCCCACATAATGCCAAGAAATCTAGTAGGTTAAAATACATCGCTTTTCAATCATTATTGCCTTCAGCAGGCTGAAAAAAAGTTTACATATTAGTCATTGCATGCTATACCACTGCATTACAGCTCCAAAAGCCAGGCTTAGAGGAGATGAGAAAATCGTATTTGTAGAGACAAGAACCTTCCAGATGAAAGAATTGGACTCAATCTGCCTGTTAAGAAGGGCATCATGTTTTGTTTGCTTTTCTTTGAATATGGTTTTGTTTAGTTTGGGGGGTGAGGTAAGGTTGAGAAGAGTTTACTTATTGTCCTCAAAATAATGTAGAACATTGCTGAATCTGACATAATTGAAAGTTCAAGTTGTTTTTGTTGTCTGCCTACTTAATCTCAAAAAACCACCCAAGTTCTGTTCCTTAAAGCACATGTAATCCCTTTCCCACCAAGAAGCCATTAGCTGTCCTCACCCTGTCCTGAGGCTTGCCACTGTTATTACAGGTACCAGAGGTGGATAATTATTACACGGCCCAGAGTAAAGCAAAGTCGTTTAGAGAAAACATTGATGATCAAAAGATGTGAAATAAGGACACAGGGATTAATATTGACTGGAAATACCTGTCACACCATGGATGATCACTTGCTTTTGACTGAGAACCATAAAAATCCCAGCCCTTTGATCAGAGCTCCTGTTCCCTAATCCTAACCCCAGTGGTAGGACCTAGCACCAGCACTCAGTGCTAGAAATGCAGTTCACTGATTTGCTTTTCACAGGAAAGCTGTAGGGGACAAATCCTGAACTTGAAGTACTCTTATTTTGGAAGCTCACTGAACCAATGGTTTTGCTTGTCTGAATTTTAAAAGTAAATTAAACAAATAAATCTCCTAAGAAAGAATGCATAGAAATGTGACAGTGTGTCATATACTTTAAAAATATATCACAGCAGATGGATGGATGTGCAAAAAAGCAAGAATAATAAAATGTGTCAGTGGTAGAATCTAGGTAATAAGTGTATAGGTGCTCGCTATAAAATTTGTTTAACTTTGTTGTATGTCTGAAACTTTTCATGATAAAATATTGGAAAAGATATACAAGGTACATGCCTAACAATACATTTGTATACTTAAGAAAATGCCATTGCCCAACAACATAAAACTGAATAATTTTAATTTTTTATGTTGAAGAATTCTCATCGTTGGAAAACTTGGAAAATAGAGAATACTTTTAATGGCCTTTATAATCTCTTCAGGTTATTCTCCTGCAGATCAAGAGTCACCCTAAGACAGGGACGCCAGCGTTGAGGAGGGACTGTGAGGCTTCAGGGAGGATTGTGTGTGTCACTGCCATTTTATTATCTAATAATAAGTCATTGGAATATCTATTTTCTTAACTAGATTTAGCCTTAAAATAAGAGTTACTATATGAGTGAGTAGATGCCTGTCATTTAAAACATAGTTTCAAATGCATCACCCTACTTGTTGTCCTTATATTTCTTTTTTCACCCAGCAATATACCTTTAGGAGCTGACTTTGATTGCCATATGTTATGCTTGCTCACGCCTGGCCCAAAACTAAAAAATTGCACCCTATGGCTATTTTGTTTTACTATAACATGAGCCCTGTGGGAGGGAAAATCCCAACTGTGAATGTCTTTTAAAAAGAAATAAAACAATGTTCTTGAAAAATGCCAGATTTAACAAGCCCCGCTGTAAATGATTCGCTGTAATGATGACATTTTCCCCACAGAAAGTTGATTTCCTCCAAATGTAAGAAAAATAAAAGCTCTGAAATTTGTCTTTTTAATTGGTAAGTTGATTATTTTCTATGTGAAAGGTCAGTCCAGGCTTATGTCCTAAGCAGGGGAAACTCAAGCTTTCATTCCAGGCCTTTTGGGAGAAATTTCTCTTTCTCCCTTATTTCCTGTTTTCCCTTCTCATTGTTTCTCTGACTCCTACTGCAGTGGCGTTTGTGCCTGGGCTGATACTGTGCACGGTTTAGGAAAAGGGGAGCGGGGGACATGGGACCAAAATGATGTCAAAGAACTGAGACACTGAACATCATGAGGGAGCATCAGGAGGAAAGGGGCATATTAAATGCAATAAACAAAACATTCACTCCGCCATCCTAACAACTTGCCACAAGGGACATAAGCAATAACTGTAGCATGAATTTCTACATTTAAAAAAAAAAAAAAGCTTTTATTCCTCCAGAAACATAATAAAAGGTAAAACCCTGACCTAGTCATTTTTCAGCAAAATAGATTTTAAATGTCTTTTCCACAGCAAGTTTATGGATCTTGCCAGCATTCACATTTTGTTTACTTTTTTATTATAAAAGAAATGTATTCTTATTTCAAAAAGTACCCCAAGTATAAAGAGAACACATAAGGCATAAATAATTTCATCTCACAGAGAAAAGGACTTTTAATATTTCGTATATGTCCTTCCAGATTTTTGTTCTATAAATATATAACTATAAATATATATATAAAACATAATTGTATACTTTAAAAGAGAGACATGCAGTTTTTCTCGAAAAGGGCTTTGTCCTTATTCTCTCACTTGATGAATTAACTCCCTTACCCTCTGATATCCACATTTTCACTTTTTTTTTATCGGTTTCTTCTTGAACTATACACACACTCAGTTACTTTACAGAAGAGGGTTGGGAGCGACTATAGTAACTTTCACATCATTCTTTCCCTGTATTTTTTGTCTTTTCACTAGCATTCTTTCTTCCTCTTTTTCCTTTTTTTTTAAACTGTGGTAAGAACACTTAACGTGAGTTCTACCATCTTAACAAATTTTCCCTTTACCTTTTTATTCAAGCTTTCCTAAGGGAAACTAACTCCTCTCTCACTCCCTTACTGCCACTGCATTCATTAACTTACTCTAATCTTGGTTCCATCTTTGGGAGTTCTTCTGTTTCTCATCTTTGATGACTTCCAAAATGCCAAATACAATGTAAGTTTGCTGTTCGCATCCTTACTTAACCTTTCACCAGCACTGGACACTACCCAGAACTCTTTTTTCCTTTGACCGCATTCTCCTGGTTCTCCTACATCTATGATTTTTACAGAACAGCAAGTGGGGCCCTGCTGCCCAACACCACCCTCTAGGCAAAATTCCGGAGGCAAAGGTTTGGTGATAAAGGAAAGGAGTCTTTATTCAAAAGCTACATAATTTTGGAATAACAGCTTTCCATTTACATTAGTCACTTGTAGCTTTAATCACTTAATCCTATCAATAAATCTTTAACACCTGAATTTACCTATCATTCCCCTGTTAGTTTTTAATTATTTTTGGAAGACTGGCAGGCTTTGCCTCAGAGCTAATCCCTTCTAGAACACCCAAAGAAGAATAACGCTGCCACCTTCTGCCAGGCCAGCCTGATCGTAGGCCGTGCCCAGAGTTTCTTCTCCCGTCCAAAATACTGTCCTTTGGGAAACACAGGCAGCTGCAACACAATCATCCAGGCACCCTCGAGGGAACCAGCCTGAGAGCCAGTCTCTGTCCTCTTTTTATGTTAAGTATTCTGGCCCATAATTCCATGCATTCTGAAGGCATTCAGCTTCTCAGCCAATCCCATCCCACACTGCTGACCATTGCCTCAGACAACCTCCTTCTACAACCCCTCCCCAGTGATTTGATCAGATCTCTTTCTATCATGAACTCTTCTACTCAGCCTCCTTCACTGGGTTCTTTTCTTCCGCCCATTCTTTAAATGTAACATTCTCCAGGACTCCGGTCTTACTCCTCATCTTAATGAGCCCATCCGTGCCTCCAGTTTTGATTATCCCCAGCAATCCATTTGTCCTGCCTTATCTCTCTTCTCATCTAAGAAATAGGCCTGTATATCCAAAGGGCTGACTGGATGTTTCTACATAGATGAACTTTCCAAACAGGAAGTGTCTTCTCAGCACGTCATCTCCTTCCCCAATTCCTCCTCTCTGATACTCTATTCAGTTGGTTGAGACACCATTTAATAGCAGTAATTGTGTAAATAACAGCAAAGACATTTTTTTAAATAATTTTTTAAAGATTTTATTTATTTATTTTTAGAGACAGAGGAAGGGAGGGATACAGAGAGGGAGAGAAACAGCAACGTATGTTGCTCCTCACATGGCCCTCACTGGGGACCTGGCCTGCAACCCAGGCATGTGCCCTGACTGGGAATCGAACCGGGACCCTTTCGTTCCCAACCCATGCTCAATCCACTGAGCTACACCAGCCAGGGCAACAAAGACATTTTTAAAAATACTTCATACAAACTTGACCACTGAAAGAAATATGCATTTATTTTGGCATCCATAGTTAATCACAAATTGCATTTGGGGCTAATTCATACAATTAGCTCTAAAAAAGAACTGCTAGAGAATCTGATAATTAGGAGTCTATTGGTGATTGTCAGGAATGCAATTACAGTCAATTGCAACCTGATTGTGATGGGTTTAGAAGTGAAGAGAAAGGAAGGAACTATTGCTAGTAAGAATGGATCACTCTTTCAAGCTTGACAGTAAAGAGTTAAGAGAGATTAAATGAATGCCGTATGGGGAGCGATTTTCAAAAGGTATGCCACAGAATTTTTATTTTAAATTTTTTCCATTGGTACTTTTTTCGTTTTTTTATTGTCGTTCTATTACAGTTTTCCAATTTTCTCCCATTTTCTCCCCTGCCCACTGAACCCCCACCAGTCAATCCTCACCCTGTTGTCCATGTCTGTGGGTCATTTACACTTGTTTTTTGACTAGACGCTTCCCCTTCTCTCCCTCCTTACCCCTCTCCCCCCACAAGAATTTTTTAAATGTGCAATACCTGATTCTTTCTTCAGGGGCACTCACCTCTTTTCCCTTAGATTGTCAAATTAAAAAAATTACTAACAGCCAACACAATAGTCATCCGATGTGAATGAATCAAAATTATACCTATTTTTTTGTCAGGTTGGCAAAATATATATTTTTGGTGTGCCTCAGAATTTTAGTGATTAGTTTATGTGTGCTATGGGATGAAAAATGTTGAAAATTGCTGCTTTAGGGGATAGCAGATATTAGAAAATCATCTTTTAGGACATTGGAAACGGAACAATTTTGCAGCCTTCAGAAGGGATTGAAGATAAGGATACTGAGAAGATAGGAACTGAGTACTTTCTGACCACCACGAGGAAGAGAATATGAAGGTCCCTATACTTTTGTCTGTATGGTCTCCATGCAACACTTGCTTTAATAAATGAGGTCTACTACTCATCATTCATTGCAGTATTAAATTAATGATAGTAAAAAAATTTTAAACATTAACATACAACCTTTAACCTCTACATTTATTTTGACATCTGCAGTTAGGCAAAAATTGCACTTGAGGCTAATTTGTACAGTTAACTAAATCATGTGTTCCTTTTTTCCTTTCAAACTACCCTTCATATAGTCCATTCCTAATGAGTGTGAAGAATCCCTTTAATTCAACCCAGACACAAGTAGTAATTTCAATTAATAGTTATTTTTTAATAAAATCTTATTCTAAAATTGAACATAAAGTGCTTCATTTTTCAGGTCTTTATCCCATCAGATCTTGTTGTTGTCTTGCTGTTACTTACAAAATTTTCTTCTATAATACATTCTGTATCTGCAGCCATACATTGTTTCCCTGTACGATTTCCAAGTTTTATGGTTTATTTAATTCCAGTGAATAAACATACCTTTGTGTGCTACTTTTGTGGAGGAGAGTGAGGGGTGGGAAGTGAGAGGTAAAGAGAGTTAAGGAGAGATGGTGGAATGCCTGCAGAGGAAAGATTAGCAGTTAGGCTCAATGTTCTGAAGAAAAAAACAGATCTGATTCAGTGGTCTTAAAAAAGTTATTAGCACTAAGAAAGGACTGGACACTCCTCCTTCCAGTTACTCAGAAAGGATTGGGAATGGTGTGGGGAAGATGGGAGATACTATGTTTAAGGTTCTAGAGATGGGACACTTATCTTCAGCTGAAAGCTTCTCACAGAGAATGAGGCCTTGTCGGCAAATGATGACTATTTCCTTTGTCTCTTTCCTCACTTTCCCCACCTCAAAGTCTTCGCCATTTTAGCTCCACTGCACTGAAGCTCCCTCAGTAACTGCACTTAGGTAAGCAGTGCACAAATCGGCTCCAAGCAGACAGCATTCTGAGGCTGAGGTGGAAAGGGGCCTGCCCTTCCTGACTCAGTTGAAATCTTCAGCTCCCGTGTCCGCCAGGGGAGGTGGGAGGAGCACAGGAAGTGATTACCCTCTGGCTTCTCCTCCCACAGAAGCCCTGCCTCCTCTCGCTTGGACAGTGGAGAGTTTAGCTTTCTTTCTCCTTCTAGTTCAGTCCTTTGGCTAATGTGAAAGACCACGGCAGAAGCTCTGGAGTTGCTTATTATGCCTGACAAAAGTGCATAGATAGAAGACAGGGATCCCCAGCTGGGAGGAGGGAGGAGAGCTGAAGATCCCTGCTTGAGCTGGCTGATCTAAGCAGTCAAAGTGGGAGCTGGTTGCTTGAAAGAGGATTATGCTCGCACTAGAAATAAGCAGTAAGTGAGCAAAAAACCATTACGGTTCAGAAAAGGCTTAATCCCCCTGGGGTTATGGGGTGAACTAGAAAATATTGCTTAATTCTAGAGTAAAACTGTAAAGATTCTGATTGTGTTCAGTTGTGTGCTATTTGGAGACTAGGGGTTTAAGGGCAAAATCTAAATTCATCCTCCCACTTTTGGAAAATACCAACTTCTACTTATAGTAGTTGGGGCTATAATCTCCTTCCCTGACCTAGCCTCTCCCCAGAAAAGTTTACTGCTATATATCAGATAAGGAGTTGGAATTAAATTGGAAAGGTGGAATTTTGTTTTGGCAGAAATTGCAACCTTGACTTATATGTTCTATGAATGCTGACATTTTTATATCAGTTAGCAGTGATTTGCTAATCGCAAGGAAGTCTGGGGTGGATCATTAAAAAGGAAATACTGAGAGCTTTTATGACAAAGATGCTGAGTAGTCCATATGTGTGGGATGAAACATACAAATATATATAATTAATAATAGGTGGTTTTTTAAAAAAAAGTATTGAACTAGAACAGCAGTCAGGAAACAGAAGTGCTTGCATAAAAATTAGGAAAGAAAGTTTTGTTTCAATGACTTTTTGTGCTAGCCTAAATTTTCACAATGTTCACAAAGCCAGGACAATGATGCAGGGATACTTCAGTTATTGTCATACATTATAAATACTATTGCTGGGCAAGAGCTGTGGTTCTTTGGTCAGCAAGTACTGGCAATGAAGCCACTGCCACTGGTGCAAAGAACTCTGGGAGGTCTGACAGTGAAATGGACGGAAGGACCCACATTCCATCTCTACTTAATGTCCTTTTGTCCAGAAATCGGGTCATGCAAATGAGCTACTTGGTATGTATACAGATCAATATTTGGAAAGGCATTGCTAAATGTTTTGCATTAGAGGTTCTGTGGACAATATCCTATGGCAACCAGTGTACTAAAAGGATACAAAAGCAAAGTGATGGGAAGTCAGCTTGACTGAAACCACCTTGTTCTTTTTGTTTTCCATTAATCCTGAAATGGAACCTCAAATGAGGACAAGAATAACAACAGAGAATACTGTGGCCATCTGTTCTGTTCTAAGTGGCTAAATTCATTAATATATGAATGAGATTTTATTTATGCATCCCAATACTTGAAGATTCAGAAACCTCTTTATTGCCCCCCCGCCAAAAAAAAAAAAAACCCACAAAATAGTAGATATGTTTATCAGGGAGTAAATATGGAAAGCTGGCTTTGAAATGTTATGGGAGGAGAACAGACAAGAATTATGTCCCACAGTGTAAGCAGATTCATGCCATGGTCCCTGAAGGATGTAGTTTTTTGTTTAAGTGAGATGGGGATTCTAATATGGCACAGTACGTACAAACATATGAAACATTTTTAAATTCCTTAATTCTAGCTAATGTAGCTAATACCTAAAGAAAGGATTGTTTTTTAAAAAATAATAAGCTTAAGCTAAAGCTAACTGTATAGTATTTTTTTTTCTTTTCATTACTGGTCCTCTACAGAGGTATTTTGATTTCTGAAATTATGAAGAAACATGTCATTTCTGGCATTCCCATCAGCCAGTGCAGTAGGAGAAAGAAAAAAAAAAGACTCAGATAAATGAACTTTCTCCTGTAAGTGCAGTAGTAAAATGGTTGTCACAACGATCTGTCCTTTTCTAATGTTAGAAGTTTTTCAATGGAATAGGTAGCTGGAGAATGGTCATAGTTGGGGGTGGGGGATGACAAAATGCCAGTAAAGTCATTTTTAAAGATGGTCTGTACTCTTCTAACTTTTCAAATTATCTAATTTTGTAAATTATTTGTCTTTTTACAATTGTTTCTGAGTTATTTTTACAATGTTAGTTTTTATCTGATTTATAAGCAAATGTATAAAATCTAAAGATTTGTTTTCTGAGTTGTATAATACTTGTCTTATTCTTAAAAAATATATAAGAAATTAAAATACAATATTTAATAGTTGAAATCTTCAATTTAGTATTACTAAATGCAATTTCAATCTTTAAGAAAAATGTACTGGGTCTCTTTTTTTTAATTCTTATTGATTTCTAGAGACAGAGGAAGGGGGGAAGAGAGAAAGAGAGAATAGAAACATCGATTGTTGTTAAACTTATTTACACATTTATTGGTCTAATCTTGCATGTGCCATGTGCCCTGACCAGGGGATGAGCCACAGCCTTGGCATATGGGTACAATGATGCTCTAACCACTGAGCTACCTGGCCAGGGCTATACTGAGACTCTTGAAGGAATTACTTACCTTAAAGTATTAAGAATTGAAAAAAGAAGCGTACCAATATTCAGAGAAGATTAAAGGCATATGGAAGAGATTAAGCAAAAAATAACGAATAATTATAAACAAACAACAATAAAAACATCTGCTGTTGTCCATGAAAGACTAACATAGAGAATGAGGTATTATGACTAAGGAACAAGGCTAAGTAAATTTTATCTTTTATAAGTATTAAGTGGGAATTAAGGTAATGAATGGAAAGAAACTAAATGATCATTTAAAATTATTCTTTCACAAGAAAAGTAAAGAAAAAGGATATGGAAAACTAAGCAGTGATGAAGACCTCGAAATAATTGTTGATCAAAAGCAGGTAAGTGAATGCTTCCGTACGTTTTCTCCTGTTGCACTGTAGATTTCAGACAGCTGGGTCCGTCCCTCTGAGCTCTCAGCCCTGCCCTCACGGAGGCCCATGGAGGCCTGCGTGACGGTAGATTTTGAAAGCAACTCAGCTCCCCCTGGGATGCCTCTGATCCACTGACTTTTGCATGTCAGCATGTATGTTCTATATGTAAGAATGATAAAAAATAAAGCAGACAAGATAAGAGAACTTTTGGAAAATTAAAAGCCCCACTTGAAAAATGAATCAAAACAACCATAATAATTTGGTTAGAAAAACAAATTTAAACAAAAACCAGAAAGTACATTATTTTAAAAATGAGAAATGTTGCCATTAGTGTAAAACAATGGATATGATTTAGGGAGAGGGGTATAAAAGACTTTTAAAAACTGAGAAGTTTAAAATATATATATATTGCCTAATTTAGTTTCTCAGCTGGACCAGTAAATTTAGACATGATTTAAAAAAAAATAAAAAGAAGCTTTTAATATTCTGCAATACCGCCTATAATCTGAGAAACATCTCACTTGGGTTTTATATGGGCCCATAAGGTGAAATGAAAACTGCTTAATAGACCATAAACAATGACACACCAGGTAATGGAAGGTATCCAGCTCACGCCACTGAATTGGCATTTGCTCTTAACATCTTCGTTAATTATCGGGAGACAAGCTAACTACACATTCACTTAATATGTAAGTGGCATTGACTCTGAGGGTAATGTGAACTCAGGTGGTGATAAATACTTCAAAGAGATCTGAGCAGATGAAGAGGTTAGAAAGAAAGCAAGCTACAGAAAGGCAAGTTGAATTTGGACAATTTCCTAATTGTGCAGTTTGTTTTGCATATGGCGATTGCATTAAAGCAGCAATTGTGTATATTTCTGAGAGAAAGGAAAAAAAAAGAAGAAAATGACCATCAGGAAACAGCAACCAGAAACAGTTGACTTGCTTGGTAGACCTGGAGTAACTGAGGTAACTAAAGTGATCTTCTGGGAAAACTGTCAAATAAAGCATCCCCATGGGAGGTGCAGGGTATGTCGATTTTACAGGGTTCCCCCAAACTACCTCCGTGTTTTTATTGCTTTATCTTCACTCCCCAGCTCCTAAGTAAAACAGAGGGATGGAGAGTATTTGCTCTTGTATTTCTACTTAGTGCCAAATTTCAGTTTAGTTAATGAGGTAAGTGGGGCTGGAGCCCGAGTGCTCCACGGGGCTGTTAGTCTCATTTTAACTGTGCCAGAATTATTAGTTGGGACATGCGATCCCCGTCTCCCACAGATCCTGCCTGTTGGCTGGCACTTTGATCAAAGGGCTGGACCCACCTGGTGAATGAACTAGTAAAATGCAGTTCAGTATATTATGAGAATACACATGCCTCTACATTCTCTATTTTAAAAAAATTATTTAATTTGTTTTTTAATCATGTAGAATGTAAATTCTTACTCATTTTTGCACTTCTTTAGTTTCATCCTACCCCAAAGCTGCTTTTCTTTTCTTTCTTTTTTTCCCTAAAGCTTCTTTCTGTTTTAACTGAATTTGGGGATTATGAAACCTATAAAATTACACACTGAGATCTCAGAGTGGAAAGCCCAAAGAAGTCATGATTCTTTTTATCTCATGGTCATGGTCTCACGATATGTCTCATAGGAGTTATGTTGCTGTGCCCAAACACATTTTATTAACTGCTAAGGAATCTTTTCCAAAATGAGAGAGACAGAGAGAGAGGAATAAGGAAGGGGTGGGGGGGGACAATCTCCCTTCCCTTTTACTGCTTCTTCGGAAAGTAACACTTTCTATTACCTGGATCAAATAAGGGAGAGCTTTGTTCGCCAGTCATTGTTCGCCTCTGTCGTTATCACGGTTCCTCCAGTGCCACTGTGCCAGCTGGCACCAACTGGCAGTGACCCAGATATGCTGAATCATTCATGTCAAACATGTTTGAAAAGATGAGTAATTATGAATATGACTTGGCATTGGGATTTGCTGTCGGTTATAAGGGTAGTTCTTCCTTTTCAGAGAGATGATTTGGTGTTGATATTGTGAGTAAATCCTAGATCAGAACAATGACAACAATGTTGATACCTGCAAGTAAAACATGTGGGAAAGCACTCTAATTAGTCTTCATAATACTGCAAAAAATTCTCCCTGAATTTAAAAGATCTATGTTAACAATGTGTGTAAAATACGTGTTTAATGTTGCTTCAAATATTATATATTATCTATATATTTATGTGTAAATATATTATAGATTATAGATTTTGTATTACATATTATATATTCTTTGTTATATATATACACTCACTATTTGGGGAAGAATCTTATGTTCAATGTATTATTCCTATACCTTTCAGAAACATGGTAGAAATGTGTTAGTCAATCTTCATATAGTAGCAAATAGCTTTTTCAATAAATGGTGCCAAAAGAAAATCCAAAGAAGAGAAAGAAAATGGTTGGAGGCTCTGATGGGCAGAAGTCTGCCACTCTCATCAAATCTGTCATTCAGAGGCTGCCGTTCTACAAATGCTCGGCAAGCTATATGCCATTTTATTAGTCTATGATTTGCAGGTCTCGTCCTTCCACGGAAAGCCCACAACTTTGCTTACGTAGGCAAATTAATAAGAGAAGCAGCACAGAGTACATGCACTTTGTTCTCCCTGGCTTCCCCTGAACACTAAGGGGATAAAAGGTTATTTCTGTGTCACTACCACATAAGAAAGTTTTGTAAATGTCAACAGTTTTGTTGTTAAATGGTAATATTGCACTTCTCTCTTTGTGAAATTTTATTGGCATAAATCTATTTGGGATGCATATAAAACAATATAGAAAGTTCTCAGATTATTGTTGATTTCCTAGACTAATAGGTGCCGTAAATATGTTTCACACACATATACAGCCATTCAAATAGAAATGTGTCACGTTGGCATCAACGTCCATATTTTCCACCAGAAATCCCTAGAGTTTCTGAACTCCAATCCTAGGAAGGCAATCAAAGGAAACAAACTAGATTAAAATCACACTGCCTCTAAAATCCAAACATTTGACATAAAAAATATATATATACTTTTATTATAATTACATATACAAATATGGTTACTATATATATCAATTATAATATATAATTCATGCATTTTATGATTGGTTTTCTAGAATAAATATTAAAGGAAAAATTAAGTACATATTTTGGATACAATATAAATAAATACATATTATTTATTAAAATATTCTCTCCTGATTGGAGGGGACAGATCTTGCTGAGGAAGAGGTTTCATGTACAGAGGAATTTCCTGTGAAGTTACTGAGAATTCAGGGGTGGGGGTGCAGACTGAGATGGCCGAGTACCTTGAGTAAGGAATTAAAAACATTAACCACTTTGAATAAATAATAAATTTGTTATATTTTAAATTACTATTTTTAATGAGCATCAACTTAATTCAAGGTTTCTGATATGCTGGACCTAAATAGCTTTTTTTCTAAAATGTTTTCAATTTCCAAGTAGACAAAAGGGGTAACCAGCCAACACGGAATTATAGAATATCACGATGACATGAGGGATATACTTACAGGTTGAAGCATTTTTAAACTGGGGGTAACAGTCCGTTGTGGATCTAGCTGGTTACAGGACTCAGAGTTGCAGCTGCATGTCCTTTAGTGCAATGTGTCAAATGCCTGCCAGTTATAAGGGGAACAGGTAAGTGAACGTGGATGAGAGCAGAGGTTCTCAAATATTAGCGGCCTCAGAATCCCCTGGACGGCTTGGTAGAACCCAGAGCACAGGGCCCACCCCTAGAGTTTCCATTTCTATAGGTCCGGGGTGGGGCCCAAGAATCCCTCATTGTTCTTAATTATGTAAAATAACAAACTGCTAGGGATTGTTATAATGGACAATATCTAGGAACCCTCACAGGGATAACCTTTTCCACACAAACACTTAACTGTTTAAACAGCTCCCGCTTGGCCCCTATAGCCTTGCCAAGAGAGAAATGGCCTTGATAGCAAATGTATACAGAATTGCACCTAAAAGGTTATCGTTGACATCTCCTTGATTTTCCCCTCCCTGCCCAGCCTGCTTAGACAGGGTCTCTGCCAGGCATGAGAAGTGCCATGGAGAGAGATAACACATACTTTCCTTACTCCAGAACTTTTCTCAGCATGTCCTTTTCAATGTGTAGGAGAAGCCTATGCAGAAAGTAATGGAAACTAGAATTTCTTTGATCTTGCTTTGAAGAAAAAGAAGAGACAAACTAGAGCCATCTGTTCCTGTTTCCAATAGCAAGTAAGCATTTGAGTAGCGTTGCAATTCTGCCCCAGTGGTCCTTATGGGAATAGATCCTAAAGAAGAAAATACAGGTGAACAAGAAATAAAAATGGAATAATAAGAAAACAGATGAATGGGAGCAGATACCAGCTTCCTTCTGGTACTAGCAGAGAGTGTGATCATACCCCCATCTAAGCAGCTGGCCAGAGCCTCAGACTCCTAAGTAGTAAAAGGGATGGGGGGGGGCGGTGAAATGTTTCACTGCCTCGTTGTACTCAGCACCATCTGGCCAGTGCTTTCTTTGCCATATCAGTGTGGTGACTTAATCTAAATATAATTCAGATGCCATTTACCTCTGAGGAGACATAGAAAGTGTGAATGTCATCTGACACCTGTCTCGTGGTATCATACATAACACGTTCTCTGGATACCTTCTTGGAACTCTGTACTTGGTCACCAAGAACAGAAACTCCTCTAAAGGTACATAAAAGAGACAGCCTGGAGATTCTGAATCAGTATGCTCTGAGCAGTCACTGAGAGAACAAAACATCTTGTGCAGTTGTGGTTGTCAGATTACACTCACAGCATACTTAGGCTCATTAGCCTTCTCCTCAGGAAAGATCGATAGATGAAAAATGATTCAATGAAAATTAGCCTTACGTGTTGGTGGCAAGAGAGACGGAAGCTAGTCAAATGCTCTGTCTATCCGAAATCAACATTGGAGTAAACAGAGACTCGCTACTGTAGTCCAATCAATGCCGTCTTGTCTGCAAAGCTATTTATCATCAATAAATATTGTACAAGAAAAAGGAAAGTTTTCCACTAGGTTAAACTGAAAAATTAGTGGAATAAAACATGATCACCCTGTGTTTTATTTCTAAATAGTCTCTATTTGTGTCAAGTAATATAAAAATAACTCTGAGTGACTTAGTTTGGGGGGGAAATCACAGTATCTGACTTTACATTTCCCCCACTTCGATTTAGTGTAGTGATTCCCCTAAGCATCATTTGACTCTTGGAAACACAGAAAGGGAAGACCTAAAATCTTAATTTCAGACTGAGGTCTGAAGGTCGAAGTCCAGGAGATGCAGAGGGTCACTCTGCATAGAATGATGCAGAGGAAGGCAAAAAAGAGCTGAATAGGAAGCCGTTGTCCTAGTTTGCAGTCTCAGCTTTGCCGCTCACTAAGTGAGCAATTTAGGTTCTCTGAGTGTCTCTTATTCTGTAGGATGAAATACTACCACCTGGCTTAGATGTCTGATGTAATGTTCAAACAGGGATGGCCCTCTGCCGTGCCTGTGTCCAGCTTCGCCTCCCTTGGTCAGAGCCAAGGCTAGATAGAGTTCGGGGCCACCGCTGTTTTGTCATCTGCTCTTCCCTCCATCCACTGAAGCTTCCTGAACGCTGAGATGGAAACAGTTGTTGCATCGTAATGTTTCCATTTTGCTTGTTCCGACTGCTTTACAATTAAGCATTCTGCATGCCTTCTGCAGGGCACTGTCAAATACTTTAGTGCATTTCAGGGGGTGCTGGCTTGTCTTTCACCGCACATGTGTGACGTTGTGAATATAACAAGGATGTTACAGAGTGGTTAAGAGCAGAGCCTTCACAGTCAAGAATTCGAATGAAAACCGGCTAAGGTCATGTAGTATCTGTATTACCTTAGAAAAATTAACCAGCCTCTCTGAGCCTCAGGACATTTTACTATAAAATGGGGGAAATACTATCAACTTGATAAAGTGGTTGGGAGGATTAAATAAGTTCCCATCTGTAAACGCCAAACAACACACACGGCATGTAGTAAGTGCTTTGTAAATGGCAGTACTATGGTGGAAGTTGATGGTAAAAACTCTTAGGTTTATTAGCTGTAGAATCCTCTTGGATTTTTTCAGGACTGAGTTATAGTAATTCTAGATAGTAAAATCTATTCTGATACAAATGTCCTCTTGGTTTAACCATGTACAGAAATGAGAAGGATAGACTGTGTGTAAGGAAAATAGGAAGTCAGGGGGACAGTGGCTAAAGTCAGAAGCTGACCCTTCTAGGGGGTGCGGGGCAGTACCTACCAGCTCCCCCTAGTTGCTGTCTTGTTGGAAATAGGCTCAGTGTCACCACATAAACTCATTTTTCAAGATAAAGAATTACTCTACTGCTTTTTTAAGTGTTTATTACCCATTTCAACATTTTTAACTGTGTAGTCGAACAAAACAGCCTGGGTCTGCATACAACCCTGGAGCTCCAGTCTGAGACCAGTTACACTCAGGAGACTCTAAGATCAAAGCAGAGTAGGAGGTTAATATGGCCTGGGTAGGCCTCTGCCCCTCCTGTTTCTCTCCTGCTTTACCCTCTCCCCAGGAGGGTGTAATCTAGTTATTGATCTGATTAAAATAACAGACGTTCAGGTATCATTGTTAGGTGGACTTAAGACCCTCCAGGAAGTTTAAGTACCTCAAAAGGGACCCAGTTACCTATAGTGTAAAAAATCCTCACTTGATAAATTGAGTAGGGCAAATATTTATAAGCAGAAGATATTGCTGATATTTCCACCTCTTCAGGACTTTTGCCGCCTTCTATTCTTGATAATGTCTCAGCACAGTAAGTAATCAAGGCTCCAGCGTTATTGAGCCCACAGCCTCAGTTAATAACTGTAATCACTAAGAGAGACCTTCAGTTACCACCTCGAGTTCAACAAATACCTGAAATGCCATTATAGATCTTTATTTTCAGATATTGTTCAGCCAATGTTCATTACATGTGACATAAAAGAAAAAAACTGGACTTTCAAGTGGGAAAAATATATAGGTGTTAGGAAATCTTCAAATAGCTTGGGGTTTTTTGTTTGTTTTTATTTTCTTTTTAATCTAATGGGAGAAAGTGCTGGCAGCATGTTTATTCCCTGAGAAAAGAAATGCAAAATGGAAATGCCATGAGCTGACATGCTGGATGTAAAAAAATGATGTGATATATGGAAATAATAGAGATGATAATAGTTAAAAAAAAAAAGTGGACTCAGCCATTTGGAGCACAACTTGAAAAGAAGCCCATTCAACCTTTCAATGTGGAAGGTTTGTTGTTTTTACTGGTGGGTTTTTTTTTTGAGGAGGGTCATGTTTCTGTTGTTTTTTTAAATAGGTTAATCTGATCAATGCGAGAAATGTGCACATTAGAGCTGAAAGGAACTTCAGAAGATGACCTAATCCAGAGGGGTTTTTAAGAATTGTTTATGCCGTTATAGCTGTCCCAACTTCCCCCCGCACCCCCCTCCACCTGGCCCATCCCCCACTTCCGCAGTCAACCCTGCACCACTGTCCATGTCCACGGGTCCTTCACACATGCTTCGTGCTCTGTGGAACCCAGTCCCAGCCATTTGAATAGAGGGCTGCGGTCTGGATTTGTGATGCGGCCCTGACCTTAGAGAGCAAGTCAGCCCCTAGGGGCGAAGACAAGCTTTTTTGACTAAAGCATGCAGCTGCTAAGAAGTTTAACTACATTGGTTTTAGCTCAGTCAAAATAAATTACGTGAGTCTCAAAGCAGGGAGGTAGCCTGACTGTGTCACTAAGTTATTTTATATCACAGGAACTATTAACATGTGGGTCTGCAGCAGCCTCTGGTCTTAGGTTCATTTGTCTGTCCCCACAACTGCCTGCTTATATCAGGCTGCTTCTTATCCTTTCTTCTAAACTCCCTTGTGTTGGCAAACTAAACATACCAGTCAAGCCAGGGAAGCCACTTGCAAAGTGTGTTTTTCAAGTGCACAGCTCAATCTGTTGCACTTGTCTGGTAGCTTTTTGATGGGAGGATGTTTATATGAGATGCTTCCTCATTCTTCATGAAGAGGTTCTCACAGACTTTGTGACAACTTCTCAGTATACATCAGGGCACAGATATTAAAGATTTTAAAAGTGGAATTTGAATCTCCTAAAATACACCTGATGAGATTAGCAAAGTGTTTCCTCCATATGAAGCAATTTTTCTCCACCTGGTTCAGGACACCGCCTTCCCCTCAGTTGGCTGTGGGGCCTGTGAGCTGTGTCCACAGTTCAGTGTCGAGCTTCCAAGTCCATCCATTCGGAAGTGAGCTGTAAGGGCTTTTGTCTAATGAACCCTGCAGGTAAACTCTGATTACTGATTGGATCAGCGTCTGCTGTCATAAGGGCTTTGAAAACCAATCGTGGGTTGAAATATTTATGCTGAAGGGATTTGTTACAATTCAAAATCTGATAGATAAAAATGACAAAGGAACACACAAACCATACAAAATGTCTTTCTTATTTGAATACGTGAACAGCAGAGAGAGTTTAGGGAGTAAACTTCCCTTCTTTCTTCTTCTGACTCTGAACCTGTGCCCTGTCATTGCCTTGACCCTGCCATTTCTGTGGCTGTGCCTTTACTTCTCCCCCATCCACACTTTGTAGTACGTGCCTTTTCCTTTCCGCTCGGCTCACCCCAACCCCCGCCTCTGGAGCGTGCCTCTTATCATGACACCGCATCTCTAAGGCTTGACAGAAACGCAGCTCTTGCAAACCTGCTCTCTTTTTCATGCTCTGTTGCTTCCTTCCCTGTCTCCACAACAACTCTATAATTCTGTCATTTCCATTTTTAGTCATTAATTTTTCACA
Organism: Micronycteris hirsuta; assembly: GCA_004026765.1. Lineage (NCBI taxonomy): Eukaryota > Metazoa > Chordata > Mammalia > Chiroptera > Phyllostomidae > Micronycteris > Micronycteris hirsuta. The sequence goes on from PVJI01002021.1 coordinate 81,403, forward strand.
TGATCTACTCCTGATCAGAGGGAGTACTACTTCCTTCCTATCTTGTGATCCAGGAAAAACACGTGCACACATAAATAATCATTCAGTACAATTATTATTTATTCCTCATCATAGTATTCTTTGTGTAAATGATCTCATTCTTGAAATACATGAATAAGTGTTTTATTAAAGAAATGGTGAGACAATGTACCATCTCGGCTTTGTGCTGGATGTTCTGAATAGAAAAAAACATTCATTCATCACTTTTTTTCTAACAAAATTATCTCATTTGTATAATTTGTGAATGTTTAATGAATTCTTCTGTAGAAAAGCACTAAACTTGAAAGTAATTTTCTTCATATCAAAGGTTGTCCAGTTACCACTTCCTTACACTATCAGCTTCTTTCGTTAAACATTAAATGTGCCTCTGAAATTGTTGCACTAATATTTGTGAACTCTAGAGGTAGTTTCTGAAAAAAAATGAGTGATGGTACACTGGCTGATATATTTTTTTCATCAAATTGTTTAGTACAGGATAAAATAAATTGAAACTCACAGATAGGCTTAGTTATTCTTATACTTTTAGACTAAAAATGTAAAACCTTAAAAACATTGCATTTTTAAAAAAGGAACCAACTTGTTTCTCACTATATGAATGAGCAAGCTTACCCTTCCGTTCAGTCTCTAAAGAACTTGATTTAAAGCCATACCCTTGTGGGTTCATGAACCGGAGTGGCCATACAAGACAAGGTCCATGGACCCCAACACTCCTTGGCTTGGTACCAGCCCACAGGTGGTGAGCACCCAGCACAGGAAGAAACCGATGCTTCTCACTGTCTCCCGAGTGAAATGTAAACACCTTAGTCGGGCTTGCAGGACCGGCATGAGCCCCATCCTGCTCTCCCCTCCCAGTGCCCCCACAACTCCGTGCCCTGTGCATACTGAGCAGCTTGAAGTGCCCCAGTGTGCCGTGCTACTTCTCCCTTTTTGCCTTTTCCCTGAGTATCTGATATATCCCTGAGGCGCATAAGGGTATGGATTGGAGAAGAGGAGGCATCCCCATAAGTCTGATCGAGGTTTTCCCCTTTGAGAGTGAAAATGATAAGAGAGGAGCAAGAAAACCAAGTCCCCCTTGACTCTGTAGATGGGCAGCCTTCCTAATCCCTATAAATGCAGGAGGGATGATAAGGAAAAAGACAATAATAAAGTCTGTTCCTGAAAAGAAGAGGGAGCAAATGGAGAAATATCAAAAAATCTGAGAATCTGTTGCTTATAGAAATTTGATATGTAAGCAATTTTGCTATGTGTCTTCTGGGGCTCAGTTATAGGGGAAATGTAGTTACATTTAATACACTTGTAACTCTTGTTCTTCTAAAAAAGAGGGCCTTGATTCTGCCTGTTCCCAAGGTCCTTCTTTCGCATGGTAAGCAAGGGAGAGCAGTGGAGAGCAGGGACAGCTCAGGGGATGTCGGCAACATTTAGCCTTGAGTGTCCAGGAGACGCAACTAAATGGAATCGTATGTTTAAAACCTAGTTCCAGCCCCGACCGGGATGTGCTTCAGTTGGCTGGGCGTCATCCTGCAAAGCGAAGGGTCGCCGGTTTGATTCCTGGTGAGGGCACATGCCTGGGTTGCGGGTTCAGTCCCCGAGGTCGGGGTGTGAATGAGAGGCATTGGTGTTTCTCTCCCTTTCTCTCCCCCTCCATTCCCCTCCCTCTAAAAAAAAATAATAATTTTTTTAAACAAAAGGCTGGTTCTAAGAAAAACTATGTGAACAAAATTAAATTGTCTTTTGCTTTTCTCTGTTACCGGGTAACTTAAAATAACTTTAGGGGAAAGGTAGCTAGGATGCTGTTGTGAAAAAAATAGCATTATTTCCGTGGAAATGATTTAACTTTCTAGTTCATTCATTTATTTTAGAAAAACTTTTGTCAGCCTACTTCTTGCTGAGTGTTTGCCAGGTGCTGGGACACAGAGATGCGTGGACACCATCATAGCCCTAGGGAGCCCACAGCATAGCACGGCCCCCCCCTCCAGGGGACAGTGCCGCTGCTGGGCTGCTGCGGCAGAGCTGGGACCCTGACTGAGTGGACTTCCCCAGCCACGGTCCTGAAAGAGTTCCCAGGCCTGCTTCGTGTTCAGTGTGCTCCCTGGGTGGGACTTGCGCTTGGGGAACAAGGACCAAAGGAGTTTTCAGAGCCTGGCTATTGAAGGAGAGGTGCGTGGACCTGCACCATCTGGAGCTAGTTAGAAATTCACGCTCTGAACCTCAGACTGAGTCAGAATTCCTAAGGGTAGGGCCCAGGAATCTATTTTCACAACTCTTTCAAGGTATTCATGTGCACTGGTTTGAGAAGTACTGTTTTAGATTATTCAAATTTCTGGTTTCAAGAAAGGATTCTTTATTATTTGGGTGAAGAAAAGAAAGGGAGTTAAAACAGGTATCTAAAGTCCCTTACCTGAATGTCCCTAAGCTTGCAAACATTCCTCCCAGCCTCCTTCATTAAAGTGAGCTTACACAGAAATCAAGCTGTGACCCAGGTTGTTATGAAAGAAAGTATAAATGATGGAGACCAAGAGGTTAAGCTTGTTAACTTTCAAAAAGTATTCTTCTGTGTATGTGTGTGTGTGTGTGTGTGTGAGAGAGAGAGAGAGAGAGAATGTGTGATACATAGCCATAAACACACACACACACACACACACACACACACACAAGGAAACCTATGAAAAAGGGCAGTTGCCTGCTCCTTGGATAAATGCCACCCCAAAGCCATTGAGACACTGCACTGTGCTGAATAACAGCACCAGGTGACCGCACAGCTTTGTAAGGTAAACAGTAAAAGGTCAACACGTATTGCATTGGGTTGCCACATGTTTCAAGTGCTCCCATCCAAGGTGCCTCTCATAAATTACATCTTGTCTTTTTGCCTAGAATTACCTCAGTGCTCACCACATTACAACATGTCCATACCTGAAACAACCAGAAAGTCTGTCACTTCAGCGTTTGTTGAGTAGCTTTCTGTTCTGGGAGTAGATGGCTGCGCTGTGAGAATGTCACTCCAACAGCTTGACCTTTGCTCCCAGGCTGATGTCCCTGCTGAACTATTCGGTAAAGCTAGTTTCTCTCACGTTGTTGGCAGACCTCCAGTTTCCCTGCATGCCCATCTAGAAAAGTCACCTCAGAACTGATATTCTGCCACCGTTTTAGGCTTTTGCCAGACACAATTCTGCTCCCCCAAGCTCCTCATGATTTCTGCATCCTCCCAAAAGCAACGCTCCAGCCTTCCTCCACGAGCCTTTCGGGTTAGTACCCCAGGGCTGGCACTCGCCCTCGGGGTCCCTTCACACTGGTTATTATGCTGTGAGTATGAGTATACAAACCCTTCCTCAGAAACTTTGAGCAAAATAAAAAGTATCACCCTTGCTCCCACAGACTCTCCATTTTGTATCCTCTCATTTTTGCATAGTCACAGGCACAACTTTTTTTTTTTTTGCATAGTTGCAGTCAGTATGCATTTAGTTTTGTGTCTACTTCTCCATGTAACATTACGCCAGACTCATTTTCCACACTGTCATGTAGTTTTTATAAATGTCAGTTTAGTGGTTGCCTTATATTGAAGCAGGGTGAACCTTAGGCATTTTTCCCCCCATGACTTTCCCTGGCTCTGTAGTGGCCATCCAGCTCTTCCCCTTCTTCTTTCAGGATACAAGTCATCAAATTAAAAAGGAAAGAAAGGGACTGTAAGAAAATCATGTGCGTTGGACATACACAGATTTGCCATGAATTATGCATGATGTTTACAGGAATTTGCACAGTGTCATCTTTTCATATCCCTGCTGCACCTTTAAATATCACTGGAGATGCCACAACACATATTTCACTGCTCTCATAAAATCTGAGGTTTAAATCACATCCTACATGACAGTTCTACAGGATTCTGCTTCCTGAAGCTGACCACAGCCAAATCGCAAGCATGGATTTGCATACATTTGGTTTGCATGAATTTTTAAGGTTGCTGAGAAGGGAAATTGACTAGATATTGTTAGAGTCACACATAACTTGGGATATAATCTATTTTGGTACTGTGTATTTAGGAAATAGATGCATGGAACCACTGGGATATTCCTATGCCAAAAAATAGAGAGAGACTTAAAGACTCCCATTAAAGCCTAAGCAACTTATCTGAAGAGGGTGCCACTCATGGGGACATAGAATTAAGACCTATGGCTTCTTCATATGGAAAGGCAATGACAGAAGGAACAATTGCGAGGGTATGAATATCTCACCTGCTCTTGGGAGAGTAGAAGATTTGGGGACTTTTGACTCTGATTCAAACTTTTTGATGTAGACTTTCACTTGCCCTTGGAAATATATTATTCATCTCGTCAAGTGAAAGTATTATTAGAGTTCAAAATATACAGTACAAGGTGCTAAATGACAAATGAAGCAGGAAGATTCTAATTCTTTAAAAAATTATAAGTAAATATGACTGAATAGTATTAGAATTTTATTTTATGACCAAAAACTCTTATGTTTTCCTCCTTTTTTTGTTGTTATTCTATTATATTTGTCTCAACTTTTCCCCCTTTACCCTCCTCCACAGTCAATTCCCACACTGTTGTCCATGTCTGTGGGTCATTCACACATGTTCTTTGTGAATGTGTTATATAGAATAGTCTTTCGGTACACATTCTAGATTTTAAAATGTTTGCTAGTATCCTGAAATGTGAAACTCTTAAATAAATAAAGATCCAGAAAGTATGGGAAGTAGTAAGTCCATCAGCAGAGCTAAAGTCCAAGTGAGGAGCTAGGATTCAAGTTCCTGGCTCTGCCAGTAACTTTCTGTTTGACCTTGAACAAGTCTCTAAGCCTTGACTCTCCTATCAGCAAAGTGATAGTATTTTCCTTAATCTATCTCACAAGAATTCTGGAAGAATTTCATAAGGAAAACTAAAAAGATAATAATCCTCTGAGCTGCTCAAGAGGATTACTTCTTGTGAGTGAGTGAGTCTGAGAAGGCATCATCCGCAAGGAGCTACTCACAAATGCCCCGGGGCTGTGAATCACCCTCTCGCGTTAAAGAGCAATTTAAAAATAAAATCCCCTGTAAAAAATGAACACATCTATCATTTTTACTTTTAAATAAGTGATACTTGGGAAAGCGTGACTTAATTTTATGAATTTACAAGTGATAAAATTACATTGCACTTCTTTTTGAGTGATTCTTTTGAATTTCTTCTCCATAATGAGAGAAAAAAATGGATGTTTTCATAGTATATTTTTCAACTGACTTGAAAAGATTACAGAAATAACATTAGTATTTTTATCACTACTGATTCTATTTTTTAATATTTTTTATTGTCATTCTATTTTTTTAGTGAACAAATTATTTTTCCTAAAAAAGCCAAACTTATGCTGAGGCTTCTAAACTTTATTTTGTATAAGAAACTTCATATTCCAAGTAAAAACAATATATCTGTCCCCTAATGCTAGAAACAGGCCTCCCACTTAAAAAAAAAAAAGTTAAAAGCATATAGAATTCATAATCAGTCTTTAGCAGAAAAGTCATATATCTCTCAAAACACAGAGAAAGCAAATTAGATTCAGCAAGGTGCCAAAGAAAAGGAGAACATCTTCTTACAAAGTAAGTTGACATTTACAACTTCTCTGTATAGCTTTGAAGGAAATTAGGTCCTTTATCAATAAGCTGTCCTCAGAACAATTACTTCAGAGTGTACCGGTACTAAAGGTTAGTAACCACAAATGAGTTCGTATCATTCTTCCTTATTTAGAAATCTGCTTCTGACCCCACAATCAGCATCCTCAACACTTTCAGCCCATCAGGAAAGAAAAATAATCCAAAAACAAGCACACAAACAAACAAACATACAAGTTTTAATATGCATGGTGAAGCCAGATTTTGGGACAGAGGAAATGAGGGTACAGAGAAATTTAGGATAATCAGCTTGTGCAGAGGTCATTTAAAACATATGTGTAGCATTGTGGATGGGACTGGGGGAGCAGAGTGGAGCAAACTTTACAGCACAATTGTTCAAAAGAGTTACATTATGGGCAGAAGAGGGGAGTGGGTAGAATAAAGGGAATTAACATAGTTGAGTACCTACTGTGTGCCCGACAACAAACTGAAAAGTATTATTATGATGTCAGTTTTTCAGAATGGGGGGAAAAAACAAAATTCAGAAGAGTTCAGAAACCTGCGAAGAGTCTCACAACTGGTAAGGCAACAAAAATGAAATTAATGAAAAAAATGAAATGGAGTTAAACTGCCTCCAAAGCCCATGCTCTTCCCACCAGCTGACTGCCCATAATTTGTCAAGAGAATTAAATTGCACCGCATTTTGTTTAATTTAAAGATGCAGTTATTCGTTACTGGACATTGCCAAGCCCCCATGGGAGGTTTTAAAAAGAGACTTCTTTAAAAAGAAAACGAGCCACAGCAAAGAAAAAGGGAAGGCTGGGTCAGGGTGGGAGCAACGCCCTGCGGGTCACCTGCCATGGGGACCGCCAGTCCCTTCCCAGCGCTGACTAATCAGAGTGGGCAGGTCCTCTTGAAGCACAAGAAACAAATAAAAATGAAGAATGCAGTGTCCTGTTTTCTAGTTTGCACACAACTATGTCTATATTTCACTCATAATTAGCCTAAAGATAAATTATACTGGAAAAATGGCTTGTTTCCTCAGGTTTTTCTCCTATCCTGAACACCCAGTCTCCTAATATTCGTGGCAGGTTTTTTTTTCACTACAAGCTCATTCCTGACCTTGTTCTCATCAAATTTAATTAGTAAAGCTATCCAAAGGCAGGTGCAAAAGAAAAAAAAATAAATCTTTGAAACTTAAGATGCAGCAAAATTGCCCAGTTGCCTGATGAGTCACCCTCACATACCTTCTGGGATGTATAGAATTAACGATGTTGAGAAACACAAGAGTTAAAAATTTTCATCATTTTTTAACTAAAGTAGTTAAAGGTGGTTACCTGGGCAAAATATTTCACTTGGGGGGATACTCCTAGTCCCTTGCCCACTTCTAGCTTCATTAGTTGCCAAACGCGTGCTTTCTCACCGAGTCCACGCCGGCTGACCGTGGTCTCCCACTCCGGCCCTTCCACTTCCCTCCTGATTTACCGCACGTTGGCCTCTGAGTCTCTTCCAGAGAGAGGGCTCTTTGCTCCATCACGTTGGGTGGCATGGATTTCCTAACATCATTCTACCGTTTCCATCCCGAGTCGTGGCAAGGCCCCCAGAGCTCCCAGTCTCCCCATCACTGAAGAGGGTCACTTACAGCCATTCTTCATAGCACTGTGGAAGCCAGCTTAAAGACACTTACAAATTAGACAGCCTTCTTGCTTCTCAAAACGAAACAAAGTGAAATCTTTTCATGTTAAATATATCAATAATTTTATTAAAGAAGACAAACCTCCTCAATTACACCTGCACACAAACAGATTGAATGGTATCAGCAGAGAAACTTTATACAGTTATGTAAGGCACTTTGTTTCATTGCTTTTAACTTGGTCATCATCACAAGTTATTGAACACCCACCATGAACCATGAGGCATAAACATGGTTCCTGCTCTTTAAAAGTATATGCTTTCTATTATATTTACGAAATTAATGCCTAAACAAAGAGGCTTTTTAAAGGCAAGGTTTATTTCTCTCTCACTTGAAAGAAGTCTGGAGTTACACCATTTAGGGCTGGCACAGGAGCTCTCCAAAGCCATTGGGGATGCAGACTTCTTCCAGCTCTGTGCTCTGCTATACCTTGGAAGAGGCCCTATTCCTCATGTTCCAAAAGGACTGCTGAATCTCCACCCACCATCTCTGAGTTCCAGGTAGCAGGAAAGGAGAAAGGTGGAGAGAGAGTGGCAAAGGAACATTGATCCCTCTTCTCTTCAAAAAAAAAAGAAGTTCCCCCTTTTCTTTCCTTTTATCCACCCCCTTTTTTAAGGACACTTCCCAAAAGTTCCATAGAGGTGTTTTTTTTGTTTGTTTGTTTATTTGTTTAGTTTTGCTTATATTTAATTGCCCAGAACATAGTCATATGGTCATCCACTGGCTACTGAAGAGGGGTAGCTCCTACGGAATACAGATTTATTTATTCTGCATTGTACATAATGTGTCTACCTAAAAAGCATGTTACTAATGGAAAAAGATAATTGGGGTAGAAAACTAGCTATCTCAGCAATAATTGTCATTCTAAAATTATCAGAAATAAATTATACCTCTGAATCAATGGCAAAAGTAAACAAATATATATAATACCTTTCTTAGATTTTTCTTAACAATTTTTTCTTATAAAATCACAAAGCCCAATATTGTTTACCGAAGGTATGTGGGAGAAATAGGAAGAACTGTTTTCAGGGAACATGCAAAGTATCTGCAGTAATCATCTTCAGCACTTAGCAATACAAAAGGGAATAGACTCACTTGTGTGTATTCTAAAATAAAAAGAGGCCAACGGTGCTTGGATCTTGTGGAATTAATAATTTCAATACAGGGTAAGACCCTTTGCCATTGGGCATCACACACATGCCTCCAACATACTCGTACATTCTGCCCCAAGCTCCTACTGATGTTTCTTTATTTCAGAATGCTCACCAATTTCATCCCAACATGTCCCCATCCATCACTCACTTGTCAGGAGTTCTTTAAGCTCCCCTGCATTAACATTTCACTTGCTTTGACCCTGAGGGACATACAGTGTCTGTGAGTGCCATGTTATCACAACCTTACTTTTGTTTCCTACCCATTTCCGTGTATAATTTCAACTGGATTCTCAGTGTCTCGACAGCTAAGTCCAGTCTTTGCTGTGCATTAGCCCCCATGGTGCTCACTGAAGTGTGGTGTACCAAACAGGCCCGGCAGTTGCTATTAGAGCAAGCAAAAGATGGGAGAAGATGGGAAGGAGGGATTAGTTTTAAAAGGCTGCCCTAATTGTTTAGCAAGCTTGCTATAAGCCATGCTGATACCCCGGCACAGCAAGGCAGTGAGAGGGAAGCAAAAGCTGACCTGGCCACAAAGAAACCGGGCAGTACAAGGAGCAATGCAAGTGTCACTAACAGAGAGGGTTCAGGTGGCAATAGGATTTCAGGCGGTGCTCGGTGCCTCAGCCAGTTTCACAATACCAGGGAATCAGGTCACTTCACATCAGCAAAGCTGAGGGTTCAGGAAGGGAGGCTGGCAACTGGTAGGTGAGGTGTCAGTGTCTCAGCCAAGAAGAGGACAGAGTCCCAGAGCAACTGAAGGTAAAACCCAGCTGTACAGACTGGGCCCTCACAAGAAAGAAACTAAATACATTTTATCTTTGTTTTCTGAGCACCTGGCACTTTCCTGCCCCTAGCAGTTTTTTAATAAATGCAGTCTCTCTCCATCCCTTGACCATGACCTCAAGACTACTCTGATTCCATCTGCTGATGGAATGAAGCTACCAGTTCCTCCTGCCTTTGAGGACTGGACAGGCCTCACTGGTATGAGGAAGTAGCATGTCAGAGTGGGGGAGAAGGCTGCCTGCTTGACTCAGGTCCTTTATTTGCACTTAAGAACAAAGTATGATGCTCCCTGCTGTAGATGGTAGCCCAGCATTAACACCGGCTATTCTGCGTGCAGTTCTGTAAAGTAGAGACTTCATGGGCCCTAAATTTCAAAAATAGCAATCGGTTGACCTTTCATATTTTTTAAAAAAGGGGATTTTTTGAAGAAGGAAATTTTGAAGAAGGAAATAGTTTCCCATATCACATACAACTTTAAAATTGTTTACAGAGTTTATACCGACATGAAAAAAAATGCTTACAACATATTGAACAAATCACAAAGGCAAGACAAAAGTTCAGAAAGATCCAACTGTGTCAAAATGTGCTTAGCAAAAAAAGACTAATGAAGCATTCTAAAATATCAGCAGTAATTAGTTCTGGGTGCTGGAATAATAACTGACTTTAAACTACTTTTTTGTTCTTTTCAGTTCTGTAGTTTGATATTGATTAATTCTCCCAAAAAGAATTTTTAAAAATAAAATACTACCAACTGACTAAAAGTAAAAAATAACGAGAAAGCCCTAAACAATTAATCAGACTAGAAATAATGCTGTTCTAAACATCAGCTACAAACAGAGCCATGTGTCTTGTCTAAACAGACGAGACACAGTGAAATTAGAACCGGGAAAGCTAATCACGGGAGCCGCTTGCTGCTGCTGTGGCCTTCAGTTAAGTACTGTGAAGGTCTCTTTCCATGAACGTAGATGTGCTGATTGCTTCTATTTAAAATCAACATTAGCAAAAATGCTCTGAAAGACATAGCTGCCAGTATATATAATTGTGTTAAAAGTGCATTTTAACAATAAGCATTAATGGCTTTAGTGACTTCAGATTAATAAACAAGTCCTGTGCTTCCACAGAGAGAACATGCGGGATAGGCAGGCATTCCTTTTGTTTATCCGGTACTTGGTTTTTTCAGTGGCTGGTGGGGATGCAGGATTGCAGAGAAGCCAAGAAATATAGCCTGCACCTACCCAGTTTTAAAAGTGATAGCATCATTTATAATTTTCCTGGATTGAATCAGTAGCTTCTGCAGGGAAGAAATTTTGCCGAACTCTAATTCTCTCCTTAGCTCCACACACCTAATTGTATTTCTCCCATGCTGTGTTCCTATTTATCTCCTCATTCATCTTCTCCAGTGAGATGACAACTCTGTCAGGACCCATTTCCAAATTCCAGTTTCCCCCCTCGTAATTTCTCACCTTGCTGACCGAAGTCAAACGAGAGAGGGAAGCTGAGCTGTTTGGGGCCTGATGCTTTAGATAAAGACCAAACAGAAGCTAAAATCCTGCAGGAAGGACGACAATTTGCTAGATAAGGATTGCATCAGGGTTCTGTCCGCCACTTTTGTGAAGTTGCATCGTTTCATAACTTTAGGAGGTGTCTGTGCCTCAGATGCAAGGACCAGAGTATGAAATTGTGGACTGGACCTCCAGGTCCCTTGCTCTGGAATATAAATCCATGAAATAAATTCATTATAATTATGGAAAGTCAAACATATTTTTATTTATTCCTGGATTGTTAATGCTTTTAATGAAGAAAAAGCATCCAGTTAATAACAATGATCTAAATAATAGATCTGATCCCTGTTCTTACTGTTTCCCCTTTCAGAATAACTTCTTAATTAAAACACTTAAAAATGTGATTATTGGAAAAGGGCACTGGAAACTGCAGCAAGGAAGGAGTGCTATTCGTTTTACGTGAGCACTATCTTTGTGTTGTGTCTGCTTTGTTTTGGAGAATCAGCTGTTGTAATAGAATACACCTTTCAAACAAGCCTGGCTTTTAATCCTAACTCTGCCACTTTCTAGCTGTGATTATGGACAAGATTCTTAACCTCCCTAAAACTCTTCTCTTTGGCCTAAAACAAGGATAGTCATAGCCGTCTTATACAGTTGGTATGAGAATGAGAAATGACATGTCCACACCTAGTAGATGATCAATAAATGGCAACTATAATAATTGTTATTATTATTACCTTTTAAGTTTAAGAGTTTAAGTTTAACCTTTCTAAAAGCATTTTTTTAATGGTTAGGAACTTCAGTCCCCCTCCAAACAGATGAATATACCTAGTCCGTGGAACTGAGAAAGGCCGCTGCAGGTCTCTCAGACGAGTGTGCTTTCTCTATGCCTCCGTAAGGGTTCTGCCTCATTCATCCTGCCCATGCGTTCGTGAGCGCCTCCATTCATTTGAACATTACCCGAGGAGGGGGTTTACGCTTCAGATACTGTGAAACCCCACGCAGCCAGCACTACTCAGTGCATACCCACTGCTACTGACTCTGGCTCACAGAGTTAATCATGTATGTCACATATTGCTCATTGATTCTTCTGTTTCTGTCAATGCAAAAATCCATATAGATACCCCAGCTCCACTGTACACCAGTTAGAGGTGGGCCGTCAGTGTTCAGGGGAGCCCAAGCCCACAAAAGCTGCCTCCACAAATCGAAGGCCTTTCTGGCACTGCACCTGTGTGCTGTGGGGTGGGGGCGGGGGGGGGTGGTTCACAGTCATAACTGCACACTGCACAACTGACAACTTTTTAAAAGTATCGATGCTTCGATCCTACCCCACCCCCTCCCCTGGGATCCTGATGTAATTGCCCCGGAGTTGAGCTCAGCTCTAGCTCACCTCACCTCACCTGGAGCGGGAGTCACCGAAACCTTGTTACCGACTGTACTCAGAGTTAGCAAGAGTCTCTGTGCGCTTTGCAAATTGGCTGTTTTATCTTTCCTTACATTTTCCTTGTTCTCATCATCACTTCTGTTCTGAAATAGTTTCTCACCTAATTCTTCATCTCATTGTTTTTTCTTCAGTCTCCATATTTAACCTGTAAACAAGGAATTTCAGTGCGGAGACAAGGCTGTTGTGTAGTCGATTCATATTTCTTAAGTCGCTGCACTGTGCCCGCACGGTTTTAGGCACTCCATTTCACCTTCTCAGCCATCTTGAAAAGCAAGTGGGAGCATCCTGTCTATCACTGAGGAAACTGAGTCACAGAGGCTGGTTCACTAATCCTGTGTTATACACCAGCAAGAGCCTGGATTCAAGTTCAGATCAATCAGATTTCAAAACACTTCCCCTTTGTGTTTACCACGGGTCACAAAATCAGAGGCTGGGGAGAAAAGGGTGCAGTTGAGTACAGGGCAGTAGGGAGACGTGAGGACTGCAGCAGACTAGAGAATGAATGTCCCACTTAGAATATTTAAATGCAAAACTCTTCAACACTGCAGGTCAACAGGGCACATTTAGGTATACGCTGAATTTGGCTTGCAAGCCACCAACTTTTAAGCTTTTTTTCCCCTTTTCCAACTTTGAAAAAGACCACAGTCATTCAGTTTCACTCTGCAACCACACAGGAGAAACAGAGAATATATTGTGTGACTTTGAGTGAAATAACGGAGACTAATGTGTGGAAGTAAAAGGAGGGGGTTCTGGTCTGGTGCCTTTAATGGCCTTCCTGTCCAGCAGACAGGCTGGTGCTCTGATGCAGCAAGCTCTGCGCCAGAGGAATGGGGCACTGAGCTGAGTGAATGCCGCAGCACCCCTGAGGAGAGGTTTCTTCCCCTGGACGGGAGGTACGATTCCATCAAACACTTACTGAGCCTCCAGTGTGTGCCGAGCAGTGGGCTGATCACTGTGGAAGCTGTAGCAATGTAGAACCCTCCTCAGCATCATGCTAAGAAGTTCGTAGGCATTATTTCTTTATCTTAACCTTGAGAGGTAACTGCCAGTTAAAAGATAAGGATATTGAGAATTAGATTGAGAAATTGTTCAAGGGCACGAAAGAGTACATGACAGAGAGAGGACTAATTAAAAGTCTGTGCTCTTAATGACTGTGCCCCTCCCGCAGTGAGGATACCAGCCTGGAGTCCTGAGTCATCACCGTTCAGGACGTCTGCCCCAGCGCTCACGCTTTAGCCCACTGCACACTGCCCAAACCTTGTCAGGAAAGAGCAGCCTGAGAACTGCCATCCACCGGCGCGCCCTGGCTCCTGGCAATGTGACACGGGGACTGCAGTTAACTTGGTTCCATCCAGCTGGATCCCAAGCCAACCAGTAGCAAATTGTCAAATTTGTCACTCAGTTGTGTCTAAAGCAGACGGTAAGACAGGAGATGTTCTGACTGCAAGCACTACACTGCTTTTCTCATCTCAAATATGACTCTGAGGTCCGCATCACAACAAAACACCAAGAAATAATCATACTGGGAGGGAAACTTGCTTTGTGAAGAGGACATAGAGGGAGAGCTTAAGAGACCTGCGTCTGAGACCTGATTCTGCCACTTACTAGTTTTGTAATCTTGCATTTCACTTCCTTTCAGTGAGTTTCTGCTTCTGCATGTGTGGAAATGGGGCTCACAGATTGTTGGGGTTTGTAAGGGTTTGTGTTCCTTCCCTAGGCAATAATAAAAAAGCTACTAAAAGTGCCTTAAAATCAACATTAATTGGAATCTTACAACATTTATAAGAATTGTTTACAGACTCAGTACAGAAGTAACATGAGGTATGGTCACTTTAAGTAGCATAAACTAGTTTTGTAGCAGATGTTTATTGAACAGAAGGGAGAAAGAAGGATTGGTGAGGGAAACTGACATCTCTGAAGCGCCTGGTACATGCCAGGCCATGCTACACTTCCCAGACTCAAACAGCCTGTGGGGTAGGCAGTATTATCCCATTTCCATAAACGATGGACCCTAAGACTGAGAGGTAATGGAAACTGCCTAGGACCGGATTTGAACTCAAGTTTCCAGACTGCCCGAGCCCTTCCAACAGGACCATAAAGTCTTTTGATTCTTGTTAAACGTTTTTCTTAGAAGGCTGGCTTCAGTATAAACCTCCATTGTTCATGCATCTCTGAAGGCAGCAATGTACTATCATCTGAGTTAATAGTTGCTCTTCCAACAAAAATTCCTGTGGGCACATACTTCTACAATTTCTGATGTATTCTCTGTGCTTTCTAAAATTTGGAATGACTCCTGCTGAAAATATATCAACATTGTGATCTGTTTTTATATAGAAAAGTAGTCTGTGCATTTATAAATGGTTCTTACTATAATCTGAGTGGCTATAAGTTTACAAATGTTTTTAGTCATTATAGTTTCTTTGGGAGGACACATTCTTCTGGAAAGCTTTTTGAGAGTCCCATTGAAGTTAAGCATCTCTTGCTCTAAGTATTTGAGTTGCCTAATTTTATCAGAAAGGCTTATCTGATCCTGTTTCCTTCTGCTTTGCCCTGGGAATCTGAATCATTGATGTAGGAAGGAAAAAGGAGTTGGAGTAGATCGGTAGAATTAAGCATTGTGTTGAGAATTGTAACTGAGCCCTTGAAGAGACCTTTGTCTGACTTAAACATCTAAGAATTCAAGCTTTGTTTTTCCTTCTCAAATCTAATGACAGCATGGGCCAGAGATGTCACATGCTTGGTGTGCACTGCCTAGTCTTTCTTTTTTGATTTTCCACGTGGTAGAAGAAATATCGCTTACAGAATTCAGATTTGCATTCGGCTTCCTGGAGAATTAGCTTCCAATGGGCAGAAACTGAGTTTCTCCATTTAAATACAATAGCAAAGAATTTGACTAATCGAACATGAGTTTCTGTTCTACTCAGAATAATTTACTGCAGTCTAATTGTTACACATTTAAGTACTTTGAATAAATAAATTAAAAACCAGTTTTTATCTTTGTTCATCCAATTCATTAGATGATTTCATTTTAGGAAATGAGGAAGTAGATATGATTCATTGTGCAACAAATGAGCAATTCACTCATTTATGCAAGGTAGTAAGTGCTGGCTTGGCTATCTATGTCTTTGCTAAAAGAGGGGATGATTTCTTTCCACCACCAAGGTGACCACTGGGCACACTGTGAGTGTTCATGCAGTGCAAATGCTGGTGGCGGAGCTGACTTAATATGAAAATACTGCTTTAAGTCCAGGGCAACCTTCATGCACCATAAATAGAAAATTATGCATGGTTCTAAAACTACATTTAACTTTTAAAAAATCAACTCCTGTGTAGTGCTTTCTTTTTGCATGTGCTTTGGTATATGTTATATTATTTGATTGTTACATAACTTTGGATGCCAGTATTATTATTATTCCATTTTAGAGATGAGAACACTAAAGTCCAGAGGATATTGTCAAGGCCACACAGATTATAAACTGCAGAGTCAGAATTGGACCCCAGGCCTCCTGGTGCCAAAATGTTATGCTCTTTCTACCGTATCTACTTTTATAGTGGATAAAAGTATGAGGAGAGAAAGAAAAAGTCAGCCTGAGAGTTGGCCCTTGGGTTATTCTAGCTCCTGTCCCACAAGGGGACTAAACCAGGGCGGCTCAGTTGAGAGGTGAGCCTTGTCCCTGCCTGTTGTCTTTCCTGTGCGTGTCCAGGGGGAGGCAGGAGCTAGGGGGAGAGCCACCCATCTCGTGGGCTGGGGCAGAGAGGGAGGCAGGTGAGGACAAAAAGATCCGAAAGGGAGGAAAGCTGGGGGCCTTGGCCCCACAAAAGAGGGAGTGGTCACAGGATCCCCGGAGTACCATCATTGCTCTGGCCACTGCAGACACACCCCACTCCCAATCCGCCCTGAGGTGTGTGCCACGCTGGGCTTGGCCCTTCTCAGGCTGCAGGTGCAGAGTGTCCTGCAACAGTCAAAGAGAAGAAACAGCCACAGAAAGGAGCTCTCACGGGAAAAAGGTGGCCCTTGCTTCTTTGGAGTGACACAGAAAAGGCTGTCACAGTTCTTACAATCTGACAGCCACCCTCTGGGAGGATTCCATAGAGGAGTAGATTTTCCTCATGGCTGTAAAAAGCAGAATGAACCTTAGGATTCAGATCCTCTTCCAACTATCAACCTTCTTTTTGAGATGACTGAGGAATACTCTCGTTACTCTCAGAGGGAGACCTGCCCTCTTCCTGCAGCTAATGTGATCTATACTAAAAATGGGGAGGGTTATTTTTTTAATTTTTGTAATTACTTTGACTCCTCACTCTTCCCCACCAGATGAGTTAGTGTGGTGGTGGAAGGCTTGGGCTTTAGCACCACACAGACCAGGTTCAAACCCAGGCTATGCCATTTATACCTCATCTGTAAAGTGGGGGGGTTGCTATCAACCTGATAGGGGTCTTGTGAGAATTACATGAGTCACTGAGTGTTAAATACTTACTATAACACTATTCTTAGTGAAATAAACTAGATGTAAAGGGATAGATATTGTACAGTTCTATATATGTGTGAAGAACCTAGAGTTGTCCAATAAATTCATAGAGAAAGAGAGTAGAGTGGTGGTTGCCAGGGCTGAAGGGGGCGGGGGATCGGTTTCTAATGGGTCCAGAGCTTCAGTTTGAGAAGACGAAAAGTTGTGGTAGAGATGGACCGTGGAAATGATACACAACAATGCGAATGTACTTAACACCACTCTACACTGAACTATACACTGAAAATTGGCTGAAATGATAAGTTTGATGCTATGAATATTTTAGAACAATAAAATAAATAAAATTGTATTAAATTTGTTTGGGTAACCTTGGTCAATTAGTTTTCATAAGTTTCAAGTGTACAATATTATAATAATCATCTGTATATTGTATTGTGTGTTCATCACCCAGAGTTTAGTCTCCTTCCATCAGCATCTATTTAACCCCCTTTAAGAGTTGCTCTTTTGCCTTCATACTGTAAAAAAATGCAGTATCTGTGAAGTACAGCAAAGCAAAACACAATAAAACGAGGTATGCCTGTATTTGGCTGTGATCGTACCACTCTCATTTTATTATTATTTTTTAATCCACCCTCATTTTATAGGATGATAAGTTGGTAATAAATGACATGAAATCACTCTTTCTCTGAGTGCTTCCCAATTGTTTTAGTTTTGGACCAGCAGGCCCTACTCTCCTCAGGCTGCTCTCCAAGGAGACTTGGCTACCCTGGAGCTCCCTGGTCACTCCGTGGGGATCAAGGGCAGCTCTTGGCCCAGCCGCGTAACTTCTTCATGGCTCATGAATGTGGTAGTCAGGATATTCAGCTCTGGTCAATGGGAGAAGTTTAGGAATGTGAACTGTGAGCATTTGTATAAATGAGGGGCTGTCTGTTCTACAGTCTCCTCCAGACCTAGAAGTCTACGTATCTGTGGTTAACACAGAGAGGCACATGCATTCAAACCTAAGCTTCAGCCCCCAGTTTCATCAGACTTCTTTGAAGCTTTAGTTCCTCAAGATCTAAATATTTTATTTACTCTCTTCTGAACCCTCCAGAATATCTTGCTTTAGTTCAGGCTTCCAGGATGACCATCAACATAGATTACTGGGCCCTACTGTCAAAGTTTCGGCTTCAGCAGAGAATTTGCATTTCCCACAAGTTCTTAGGGGATTCAGGTGCTTCTGGTCTAGGGACCACACTTTGAGAACTACTGGACTAAAAATTTCAAGAAGTCTTTGCTTCACTTCACTTTCTAGTGAGGCGCATTAATCTTGTTTTTTAGGACTGATCACTCCTGGCTTTTTTTTTAAGTATCTTTATTTCAAAGGGTGCCTACTCAACCAAAAATTATTGTCCAGAACCTCCACTCTCATAAAAAGAAAGACATGTAGGAAACTTAATAGTCAGGACAAGGAAACAAGTGTGATTCTCAGGTGCATTGAATTTCCCATAGCAATTCAAATGGCACCAGGTCATAGGGTGGATTTCCAATAGCACAAATCGGTCTGGTCCCCAGTCCACATCCAGGAGGCCCAGCCATCCATTTCGGGCTCATCTTTTATGGTCCCTGTGATTGAGACACTTCTGAGAATTGCTGCATCAGAATTTAACCTCTAATGCAATAGGTGACTGCGCTCTGAACTACAGAAAAGATGTAAAACGAGGGTCTAATGGCTTGAGACAGGCCAGCACCGGCCTCATCCTGCACAGGCAACAGTTAGCTGCAGGTCCCAGAGCACTTACAAAATACAGCACACCTGCATCGGTTTCTGAAATGGAGCAAGGTCTCCCGTAAATTTGAAACACTCTAAGAAAAAAATTTGAGCTTTTAGCCTCCATCTGTACCCCTCCTTGAGGCATATCTACCTTGGAATCTTCTTTCTTCTACTTAAAGTAGTCACCTTTCCGTTGCATTGCTCTGTGGCGTTATCCCCATAAACTCCTGTATTGTGTGACTATGCTGATAAACCTTATAATGCTGAGCCTAATGGATGCAAGCAATTTTATTGAACATGCTATTTCCCTTGCCCAACAAAGTGTTAAATAATGGTTAATTGAACCCATCATGCTGATCTAATTATACTGGACAGCTCTACTGAATTTCCAAAGTAACCAGACTTGAAGGCCTTTTGTGCATACGCACAATTATGGAAGAATTAGCAAATTAAATATCTTCTAACCTCCCATCCATCCATGTTAAGAATGGGCAGGTTGCTTTCTCTAGCATCTGTATTCTATTGAACTTAATGGAGATAAAAGGGCCCACATTTTAATAGGTGAAAGGAGGGATTTCCTGGAGGTCGTGAGTAGTTTCATCTCTATGGAGCTTTATTTCAGGGGGTTCATCCCTATTCTGTATGTCCACCTCTGCATAGTTAATCTTAAGGATATTTACCTCTTCAGGTCAATATTTATGCTGTGTAGTAAGCCTTCTGATGCCGTAATTATGTGGTGGTGGTGAAAGTGATGTTGAAGTTGGTGGAGGTATAGGAGGCATGGTGGTGATGGTGCTGGTGATGGAAGTGCTAGAGGAGATGGGGAGGTAGTGGCAGAGGGGGTAGAAGAGGTGGAGGTAGTAGAACTGGAGGAGGTGAAGGTGGAGGGGATAGAGGTGGTGGAAGTGGTGAGGGTGGTAGAGGCGGAGGAGGTGGTGAAGATGGAGTTGGTGGAAGTGGTGGAAGAAGTGGTGGAGGTGGTGTTGCTGCCGCTCTGCCTTGGGCACAGTCAAAGTCAGCCAAGCAAAGCTAGAACTGGTAGCTGACATCCTGCTTTTCAGATAAAGAAACTGAAGGCCAGAGAGGAGACAGCATTATCATTTCACACAAGAGAAACCCTACCATCCTACCTCCTTCCTGTTCCAAATGCACAAAACTTGGTGAATCTTGGGTGGCCCTGAGAAATGATACCATTACCCTAAGGTTTCAGATTGCCCAAACCTTAAAACCTGGTATTCAGAAACACCAAGGACACCCTGCTTCCCCCAGGTCAAAGAGCTGGCCCGAGCCCCCCTTGCCTGGTTGTGCACACCGTATCCCACTGCAAGGGCAGCCCCAGAGCCTGCGTCCTGTGCCGCTAGGACTTGCTGCTGCAGCTGGTGAACGTGTTGGGCCTTCTTGAGGAAAGTAACATTAAGGTGATTGTAAAATGATGGTTACGTGAGAAGAAGCCAGGGTTGAAGGATTGTGTATACTCCTAGGCAAAACTATTGAGTGCTAAATAAATGCTATTTGACTTTTTTAAATAAACATTTTTCTTTTAGAGTAGTTTTGGATGTACAGAAAAGTACAAAGATAACCAACTCTGGTCCCTATGCACTCGGCCTTCGGTTTTCCCTCTTGTCAGGATCTGACATTACTATGGTACATTTGTCACACCAAATGAACCACCTCTGGTTCTTCGGCACATTATTATTAACTAGACTCCACACTGTATTTGAATGTCTTTAGTATTCCCCGAAATATAAAACAATATGAACTTTTTACTCTTGCAAATGGTAAATACCATCACACAAGATTTCTTGAAATTCCTTGAGAGTAGAATCTACTTTTATACCTTTGTTTATATTTCTTCTAGCACCTTGTATATATTAAAGGCACAATACGCATGTGTCAGCTGATTAGATAACTGTAGTATCCCACTGATACCAGTTTAGTACACAACAATGCACCAGCCTCACCCAGCCCAGTGATAGTTTTAAACACCTGCAACACAAGTGAGTACTAGGGAAACTCATGCCATTATGCAGGCTGTCAAGTGTATTCCACTTACTTTTGTTTTCAGAAAGCCCAGTCCAGCCCGGCTGGTGTAGCTCAGTGGATTGAGTGCAGGCTGGGAACCAGAGGGTCCCAGTTCAATTCCCAGTCGGGGCACATGCCTGGGTTGCAGGCCAGGTCCCCAGTGAGAGCCACGTGAGAGGCAACCATACATTGCTATTTCTCCCTCTCTTTCTCCCTCCCTTCTCCTCTTTCTAAAAATAAATAAATAAAATCCTTAAAAAAAAAAAAAAAAAAAAGAAAGCCCAGTCCAGCACACAGTCAGTGCTGAAGACAGCACTTGTAGCCACAGAGCAAGAGGCAATCTCGGAGAACGCACAAGGGAGGGAGGCTGGTAGGTCAAGAACCTTATAAATCCCTGATCTTCCTGATCCTTCTCCTTGATGACTAGACTTTTGGGAAAGCACATGACACCCTGTCCCTTCTCTGGTCAAGGACACCCGCACAACTGTCCAGCCTCCTAGCAAAGGCCTAATTCCTTGATAGCCAAGCTTCCTTTGCAAATTGAAGGTTTCTTGGAAGTTAATAGAGCAAAATTAGGTTACTTAGAAGTAACAAAAAACGGGGGGAATCATTAAATCCAAAGTTTAAATTAGAAGCTAAAAATAGCTCATTTTAATTCAATAGTAATAGCTAACATTTCCTAAATGCCAAGTGCTGTCCTAAGTGGTTTATTACCTTCAAGAACTCCAAGGTAATTTATCTCTTCCACAAAAACTTCTTCCTCTCCTTCCTACTTCATATGTTCAAATGGGCAGATGACTTCCACCTGAAATGTATTAGCATCTTTTACCCTGAAAGACAGTGAAGTACTTTGCCAATGTGCGAACCTGATTCCAGAACCCTGAAAATGATGGCAGGAGGAAAATGTCGGCAGCCAGGCACTGTTTGTCCCAACCCTGTGACCGTTAGACCCTGTTCCCATCAGTCTCAAATGCACGCATAGCAGAAGGTGGGCTGCCACGATAACTTTCAAAATAACCTGCACTGCCTGCTTTAGCTTTGCAGGGAAATAATCAGTAAAGTTAACCTTCAAAAAGATACATCTTCTCTAATTAAAGTAATATATGCTCATAGTAGAAAATAAATACCCAAAAATACATCTAATGAACAAACTGAACTGACAAGCAAAATAGAGACAGACTCAGGGAGAGCAGGCTGTCAGCTGTTGAGGCTGGGGGCTACGTGGGGGTTGTGTATGGAGGGACTGAGCAAAAAAGAAAAATAGGAGAAACTCATGGACATGGACAACAGTATGGTGACGGCTGGGAGGAGAGGGGGTGGGGGAGGTGGCGGGGGGCATGGGGGGATAAATGGTGATGGACAAAGACTGGACTTGGGGTGGTGAGCACACAATACAGTGTACAGATGGTGTGTTGTGGAATTGTGCACCTGAAACCTGTATAATTTTGTTAATCAGCATCACCCCAATAAGTTCAATAAGAAGGAAAACAAAATGCATACAGGTTTTTTAAAAAAGCAAAAGTGACCCATAAGCATATCCCAAAGATAGAAGTACTACTATTTTTTTTAGGTCTCCAAATCTTTTTTTTTCTATGCATATATGATTTTTCTTCATTGAAATCACATGGCATTTACACTTTGATTCTGTTTTTTTCACATAACATTATACATTATCATTTCCCATGTTGCTATAAATTCTCCAAAAATATCATATTTTGCGGCTACAGTAGTATATTTCATGCTATAAGCTAGGGCTAATGTAAACCCTCTCACCTCAGTAGCTCCCTGAGCTTCCTGCCTCCTCATACACAACACTTTTACAAAAAGAATTCTGATATAATAACAAAATCACACAGGACTTCTCTTAGCTTGGTTTCTTTTCTGGATTTGATTCATGGTCAGAATACTTCTGCCAAAATCCAGTCCTTTGCTATCCAAATGCTTTATAATTGACATCTGGCCATTTGTAATGGGGAGGAACATAAACACAATCACTCTTTAATTCAAGAGATTGAACTACCAACAAAACCACAGTGTTTTTAAAAAGTACATTAATCAAATCAAATGCTACCACATTAAACCATCAATATTTTAGAGATGGTAGTTTCCAAACAATTAGAAGGTTGGTGTTGAGCCCTCTTGTGTACCTTAGCGAAAACCCCACATGGCCAGAGTAGTAAATAAATGATCTGTAAAATGCAAATCAATATTAGGTTCATAATAATATTTTTTGGTTAAATAATGTTTATTTGCTCCATGTTGTACCAATGAGAAGAGAGAATACAGACCTTGAAATCAGGCAGAACTGCAATCAAATTCCAGATCTGATGTCCCATAATTTTATCAGGCAAGCTGTTTAACCTCTGAGACCTTGTTTCACCAAATAAGGATCATAGAGTCCATCTCCCTGTGTCATTGGTGCTAAGATGAATTGAGACAATTTGTGTAAAGTTTCTTAACAGCACATGGTAGATGATGGAAGCTTCATAAATATCAATTCTCACTGCCCTTCCTTCTCCCTAAAATAGCCCGGTTTACCCAACATACATTGAGCTTAATTCCCGGTTTTATACACACATCCTTTCCAATTACATACATGCCTATATACATACATATATACATACATACATACATACATACACATATAGAGAGAGAGTCCAGCACAAATAACACAACTTTTTTATTATAAAATCTTTTATTACAAAACCATAAGCATGTAATTCTATAACATATTCAAGTATACCATATGATATTTTAGGTGAAATGTTCAAATTAAAACTATAAATTATTACACCCATATTATTACCCTACCAACCACTCTAAAGCAAGCCTTACTTCTGCCGGATGCTGTGTGTGTGTGTGTGTGTGTGTGTGTGTGTGTGTATCCTGCCATATCTGCTTGCACAAAAATATGCTTTATGTAAATGCAAATTTTACTTTACACAAATACATATAAGATTACTTCCAGAGTAGCATCTATTTCACATGCCTGAATTGTATGCCAACCTGCTCAATCTGGATAGGGTTAGTGCAGACTTGATGTGCAAGCAAGCTGCCCGGGGCATCTGCTATGCTCATCAATTGCCCGGCTGGATTTGCAGATCTGCCAGACTGGCCTGGGAGGAGATTCCTTCCTCTTTTGTGTCCCATTGGGTTCTTCTGAGTCCTGGGATAAACTTCCCAGATAGTGAAGTGCTCTTCTTCCATCAAGCATGTCAGAATGGGCCACAATTCAAACTCTCATCTGTCAGAAAATAGAGGGAACACGCTGCAGTCTAAATAAATGC
Organism: Micronycteris hirsuta; assembly: GCA_004026765.1. Taxonomy (NCBI): domain Eukaryota; kingdom Metazoa; phylum Chordata; class Mammalia; order Chiroptera; family Phyllostomidae; genus Micronycteris; species Micronycteris hirsuta. The sequence continues at coordinate 105,145 of PVJI01002021.1, forward strand.
TACTCAAGATTGTCCATCAGCACCACCTGGAAGCTTGTTATCCACACAGAATCAGAGGCTCCCCATAGACCTGAATCAGAACCTCTAGGGATGAGGCTCTTCAGGGGCCCATAGAAGTTTAATATAAAGTGGAACTACATTCAACAAATGTTTTTAAGCACTGCCACTCTCCTCCTTGCTCACTTGATACTGACACACACAGGCCTCCTTGCTATACCTTGGAGCAGGAAGAAGAAAAATAAAGACTTCAACATAATTAACCAGAACTATATTTTATCAACGTTTCCAAATTTCAGACTGTTGTCCAATTTCAGTTAAATTTATAATAGATACTTCACTGGGGTTGAAATTAGTGGTCTCCAAGGAGGGACTTGCACATTGCACCACTGCCTCTAGCCACTTAGCCTAGGACAAGCCCCCCACCACCAAGTGCCAACATTAGTGGTGTCGGCCGGTGCAGCGGATGGCAGCTCCTGCGTGGAAGGCACGTGGGCCCATAGCAGTTATGCAGTGGGTGGCCATCATCGTTTCCACGGCTGGCGGTGGACTTCCTGGTAACCAGAGTCACTGGGTACAGGAGCAGGAAGAACACAAATGGTCCAGAACAGTCATCAGCACTGGAAACAATACAAGATGTGTGTGAATAAAAATCTGGGGTCATGAATTATTTCATCAAAACTGTCTTTCAAAACATTAAGGGCATAAGTGAAGCTGAAATTAACCTTTATTTCTCCAATTTGGAATAACAATCAAGTCTAACTGTATCACTTGTGGCTTTTGAAATCTCTTCTAAGTATTTGCCTAGCATCCTTCCTCAGAAGGTCATATAGCAGAGCTTGCCCATACCAAAATGTCTTCAGCTTCCTTTTGTTTAAAATATGAAGACAGATCTTTTGGTGCTTTCTTCTTTCTAACTATAGAGTTTATACCTGCTCATGTATACAATTCTAGCAAACACAAAAAGTAAGTAAAGCTCAAACTCACCATCATGAAGTAATCACTTCCAACATTTTGAAGGTTATTCTTACGTATGCCTCCTTATAATCACACATACAATTTCACATAAATATGATCATACCATATTTGAGGTAGTGAGCCCTATTTTCCCCCTTTCCTGTGTCCTGAAGATCTTTCTATCTCAGAACCTATAAGTATGTTTTATATTTTTAATAACTACATAGAATTTTGTTTTATAAATTATCATAATGTATATAACTAATCCGTAATTCATAGACTCTAGGTTGTTTCCAGTTTTTCATAATTCCAAATAATCTTGGGATAAACATTCTTGTACCTGGTCTTCTTTGCACTTTTCTCATTATAACATTAGCATAAAGCTAGAAACAAAATTGGCGACAGGAGACCATGTGCATTTAAAAGTTTGATCCCATCAATAAACTACCCTCCAAAAAGACTATGTTGATGTCCCTCGCACTCACCGTGTGCGAGTGCTATTTCCAACCAAATGGTTTTTAATCTTTGCCCATCTTACAGATGAAAATGGACATCTCAATTTTATTTTATTACAAATGAAGTTAAAGAAACTGAGTTTAGGATATATGTGAACTTAACTGAATATTTCAGGACCCCCCTGGTTAACATTTGAGTTCATTGCACCATGCTGTATCCAAGGAATTTTTCATTTATAAGCTGGGAAACAACACTTCTTTGAACCTCTTTAGGAGAACACATAGCAAGTTTCTCTTAACAGTAATAAATAAGAATAATTTAAATACATCAGAGCATACGGCTCCAGGCATCTTGTCATTTTTTAAGATATTTATATTCTTGGGGAAAAAAGTATTTGGGGAAAAGGCATCCTTTCCAATTCAGTCCTACCATTATAAATAATTGCCCAAAGTGATTTCAAAAGCAGGCTGAAAAAAACTTGATAATCAGGAAGCCTGGACTCTGTTCTAGGTTTGCCACCAACCAGCTAGCTGACCTTTTAAAATTGACTTCAACTCTACAGGCCTCAGTTTCCTCCTCCAAAAAATAAAAGGGATTGAGCAGATGTTCCTTGAACTATTTACAGCCTGAGACATGATGATGATCTGCATTGCAAGGGCACTGGCTTTGCCAGATCCTTCTTTGACAGATACCCAACGCTGGCACTAATTCAAGTAAGCTCCACAACTTAAACCTGACGATAAGTGTGGAGCTTAAATCTTGGTCAAATGTAAACAACCCATTTATATTTTGGTAATGTTCAATAATCTAGATAATCCAAAGGCATACGTTTTTTTAAGTTTTTACATGTCAGTGTGTGTGTATTACATCCATTCATTTCTCAAACATTCATTGAGCATCTGTCGTTTTACAGGATAGTGCTGGAGAGACAGTAATAAACAAGACAAAACATTTCTTCCTCAGGTAGCTCATCTAGTGGGGAAATGGACAAATAAGCAAGCAGATGTCTGAAAGAAAATTTGAAGCTGTGCTTAAGTAATACCATTTCTTTCTCAGAATTCACATTTTTATGAGGTGGCATTTCCCTTTTCCTCCATTTCGCTACACAGAAGAAAGTGATGAAAGGTTTGAGCAAGCATAAAATGTCTTTGGGGAAAAAAAGGAAATATTCAGGCCTCTTTTTAGAGTTAAATTATGCACTCTGAACGACAAATGCTAACATTTCCTCTTATGTGAAATGTTCAAATATAATTTTAAATATGGACAGCATTTACTGTATTTCCAATCCAAAGATGGTTGTTCGGTCCCAGTAAAGTAGAGAAGGAGCAGATGTAGAACCCACCGAGGCAGGACGGGTCTCGGGAGTAAGAGCTCATTCATAGGAGATTCATGTAGGGAGGCAAAGCGCCAAGTCCACAGGCACCACGAACTCCACTTGCAGTTGATATAATGGGCAGCTTCCTGGTTTCCAACAGGTGGCAGAGGCTAACATTGCAGAGCCCAACGTGGGTGACGTCAGCACCCCAGGAGGGTGACATTTGGCAACTGCTAAGTCATTCCATGCATCACAGAGGCCCAGCTAGAAGCCTGCGAGTCAGCTGAACTTTAAGCTGGTAAGAAGAAAATTAGAAACTGCCTAGAAAAAGAAGTTTGTAAAAGGCCGTTGATAACAGAAAACAAAGATCAAAGGAGAGATTTGGTTTTATGGCCTAGTCCAGGGTTCCCAAACTTCAGCCCTCCCCCGAGTCACCCAGAGGGCTTGTTACAACTCAGATTATGAGACCCCACCCCCAGCATGTCTGATTCAGTAGGTTTGGTCAAGGACCTGCTTTCTTAAACAAGTTGCTACATGATGTGGTTGCTTCTGCTCCAAACCCTGGGCTGGAGTTTGAGAACCACTGAAAGAAGAGACTGAGAACTCATTCAAAGTTCAGCAACTAGGGCATAGAAACCTTATTTTCCCAATGCTGGCTCTGAAAGGAAGGGGGGCACTGTGGAGCCTGTGACTTTAACCATAATCGTGTCCTGATCTGATTGAGCAGTGAGAACAACAGTGAGAGCCAGACGAGTCTCACTAGGTCCTGGGACAGAGCCGCAGAGTGGGCGGGGGCAGCTGAGGATGTGATCGGTTCAGGAACAAACGCCATGGATGAGGGTCGGGAACACTCATGGTCACAGTTGTGGGGGGCAGGGAAAGCCAGGGGATGGACAGGAACTGGCCCCCTTGCCCACAAGGACCCGCCGTCATCATCTCTGTGAACAGAGGGCTGTGACCGTGTGCACACATGTGCCTGTCCTTCATGCGCACTTGAAGAGTACATCTGTCTATAAATTCTGCTCCAAAATATTAGGTTTAACCCTTTGAAAATGCCAATATTTAATAGCTTTTGACTCACAGAAAAAAATGGCAATTTCATGAGGTTCAACTTAATACAAACAAGAATATGAACTAAAATGAAATGCAGAATTCTTTATACTTAACTCAGATCTTTATTTAAAATGAGGAATCAACTCTTAGGTTTTCCATATTTAGATTTAAGCACTTTGAGGATTTTTCCACTGCAAAATTTCCATCCTTGAAACCACTGTCACTGAGCCAGCGCCAGCTCTCATCTGCTGCCCCCTGCTGTCGGCTAGGGAAGCAACCTGATTTTAACCATGTTTGCAAAGCTAGAGCTATTCTTTGCAAAGAATTTAGGATTTTTAAACATGTCACTTGGGATTACTCCTTATTTCAAATAATCCTTGCCACTGCTTTCCTCCTGATAAGATCATTAAGACTCAGTGGGATAAGTTAGTATCACGTGAGCCCTACCAGCATGACATATTTCCCTTGGGTTACAATTTAATAGTTGGGAAAGAAGGATAGAATTACAGCTGGAGTCTCAACCACTCAGACCAGTGACAGGGACAGCTGCTTACAGATTTCAGTCATCGGGCTAACAAGGATGTAGTGAAGGATAATAGAATTCCGAGCCTTTGAGCCTGGATCTTGGGTGATTTTGCTGGAGTGAGTTTGTATTTAATTGCCTTCAATAAAAATTGGGATTTCTGCTCTGGTGGTTCTGTTCCCCCTGTGCTAAAACTGAATGAATATGAGCCAACTCCAGTCCTTTGCCCAGTGCTTCTCTGTAACATCAAAAGGGACTGCTGGGTTTATGGAAGAGTTTGGGATCTAACACAGAAGGAACTGTGTGCTGCTGGCGGTAAAGGATGGTTACTTTTGGAAAGTGCTTAAAATTCAACCCAGAAAAATTGAGACTGTAACTCAGATACACAACTGTTTAATTGCCACCCACCCTATGTTCTCAATTGTTTTGAAGGGCCACTATGCCCTCTGTTTGTGAGGTTGGGAGGGGAAAGCTGTGTGTAGCTGTGAGGCCCTAGCCCTGCCTCACTCCCACCTCCCCTCCTCTGCAGATGCCCCTTCTTTCTTCGAGAACAGTGAGCCTTGAACAAACCAGGGGCCCGAAAGGGAGTGGGGTGGGTGCTCCCAGTTGGGTCTCAGGCTACTAATTGAGAATGACTCCTCTGAATTATAGTTATAATTTAATTCAGCAAACACTATGGAACATCTCTCTATAATTAAGCAGGCTCCGAAGACACGAGAACAAGTAAGTCCCATGCAAAGGCTCACAATCCAGATCCCTGTAAGTGCATATCAGTTGGTTTTACTCAGCTCTTGTTGCAGTAAAGGAAATTGCTGGCTGAACCGTTTTTCCTCTCAGTAAACTGTTAATTACACGTATGTTAATTAGTATGCTACATAAACACTTGCTACACTTTACACCTATTTCTTGCAAGACAAAGACGAAAATCTTTAACTTGCTCTCAAGGTCCAGCCCGGAGCTGCGCAAGCTATCTTTCCTGAAGGGTCAGTTTAGTTTTGTCTTGTTTTTAATGTCCAGTCTGTTAAGGACTGGTGCTTTAATAAATACAACAAAGACTAATTATTCAGATAAATGAAATAAAAACGAAGTCATACAAAATGCAAGCCCAACTTTTTTTTTTCTTCTTTTTTTTATTGTTCTCCAGTTACAGTTGTCCCCATTCCACCACCTGGTTGCTCTCCCTTGCCCCATCCAACCTCCACTCCCAAAGGCAATCCCCTCCCCCTTGTCCTTGTCCATGGTTCCTTCGTCCATGTTCCCCTTCTTTTCCCCTTTATCTCCCTCCTGCCTCCCCTCTGGTCCCTGTCAGTTTGTTCTTTATTTCCACATCTCTGGTTCTATTTTGCTCATTTGTTGCACGGCTAAAGAAAAAATCAGCAAAATAAAAAGAGAACCAACCGTACAGGAAAACATATTTGCCAGTGATACATTGGACAAGGGTTTGATCTGCAAAATATATAAAGAACTGACATGACTCCACACCAGGAAGACAAATAACCCAATTTAAAAAATGGGCAAAAGACCTGAACAGACACTTCTCCAAGGAAGGCGTACAGAGGGCCCAGGGACATAGGAAAGCATGCTCAGCATCACTAGCCATCAGAGAGATGCAAATTAAAACCACAATGAGATACCAAATTTCTTATTAGATGTAGCATCCATGAAGTTACTTTGTGAAATTGCTATAAAAATTTCTGAACACATACTTTCAATTTCTATACTTAAATCATCTCAGTATATTAACAATTCACAAAACTGCACATCACACCTTGAGACACACAGTCGAGCCCCTGCGTACCCATCCCTGTCACTCTGCGGGCAGCCACGTTGGCCTGATTCCCCTTCTTACAACTCATCGCCCTCCTTACGCTGGCACAGCTGCCTCCTTGGCCCAGGCAGCTCCCAACTCCTCCGTGCCTGATTAACCAGAACCACCCGTTGGCGCTCAGGTCATGTGTCTCCGTCTATCCTGACATCCAAGACTTGGTCAAGGTCCCGTTCTGTGCTGTCATTGTACCATGTACATCTCCTTGTCACACCAATCACCAGTGAGAAAATGTGGCTCCCTCACTAAGCTGTCAGCTCCATGAATTTAGTTCTGCCATTGGTCTTGGTCACCAAGGTTCCCCGATGCTTCCCACAGTTCCTGGGACATGCTACATATGTAACACACATACTTGTTAATTAATAGATAATTAAAATATAACCTAAGTTCCTATCATTCAAATTCCCATTTTACAAATGAGAAAACTGAGCTAAAGATACTGTAAGCAGTTTACCCAAAATTCCCCAGGAGATATATGTATGTGTGTATGAATGTATATAAGTTGTTGTTTTTTTTTTTTTGACAGAAACCCACGTCTTCCAACTTCATGCCACGGCTTTTTTTATGACACATACTAAAATGGGATATTACACTGGCATTATTAAAGCTGTTTTGGATGATAACTTTTCTATGAGTTGAAGCTTCATTTTAAATATTATCCCATTTCCAAAACTATCCATTAAAACTAACCATTAAACAAATTTTATTTTATAATCCATCTATATATTCCACAGATATTACTGACTACCTACCATATGCCAGGCACTAGTCTAAGTTCTGTAGGTGCAGCAGCAAATGAGAAAGCATGGCTCTGCTGAACAGTGTGTCTAGCAGAAAGACAGCAGCAATTGCTTAGAAAAATATATATAATTGGTGATGAGTTCTATGAAGAGAATAAGCACAAGATAAAGGGATAGAGAGTGATGGGGGGCACAATTTTTGATGTGATCAGTGGGCCACCCTGAGGAAGAGACACTTGAGTTGAGACCTGAACATGAAAAGGAGCCAGAGGGTCTGGTAAAAGGCCAGGGGAAAGTAACTGCAAAGCCTTGGGATGGGAGTGAATCTTGTTCTGTTCCAAGACCAGCAAGTGTGACCAGGCACAGTGAATGAGCAAGAGAGGGTCTAACTCAGGGCTGGAAAGGTAAGTGGGGGCCAAATTCATGTGGTTGGTTGAGACAGAGGACTGTGACATGGCCTGATTTGCCTTTTCAAAGGACCAGTCTGACTGTTAAGGGCAATACCATGGAGGGGAGAGGAAAAATGGAAGCAGGTTGGTGAGGACGCGAGTTCAGTAGTCCAGGTGAAAGACAAGGGCAGGATGGCAGCAGGGGCAGATTCAAGATTTATTTCAAAGGTAGAGTTGGTAATGGATTGGATGTTGGAGGTGAGAGAAAGAGAGAGCTCAGGATCATTACTAGGTTTTTGACCCGAGCAACAGAATGAAAACAGGAACGTTGGAAATGGAAGGAACATTTGGAGGGTGGGGATTGGTTTGAAATCAAGAGTAAAGCTGTATGTGGATCCAGTGGCGCATGGTATAGACCACAGAGAGAAAAACAGTTTTCAATATAATCTTTCAGAAATCTAATGCTGACATTTTCTTTCATAACTTTATCTATGCTTGTATTTTGTGCTATAGTTTTGTTATTATGTAACAGACGATTTGGCCAGAGTATTAGACAGAATAATAAAAATCAAGCAATTGAAACTTTAACATTCATATAGAGTATTGGTATAGTTTTTGTTTGTGTCTTGCCTAAAATCAAGATAATTTTCCTAAATTTAGAGATAGTGAGTTAATTTTGCTCCTTGAAAATATGTAGCACCATGTTCAAGGTTATTTATCATAGCAATGATTACAATGGTAAAAATAGAAAATAATCATTAATAAGACACTAGATAAATACTTTAAAGTATACCCTCACAATGAGAAGAATGAAGAATTCTCTATGTACTGTAATAGAGAAACCATTAAGATGTATTAAGTGGTAAAAACCAAGTATAGAATAATTGATATAGAATGTGATCTCTTGTCATTAAAAGGGCAGGGAAATAATATGTATAGTATATTATTAGTTTGTATGAATATGACAAAACTCTGGAAGGATACATAAAAAACTAAGCACAGTGCTTCCTTATGAATGGGCACTACGGATGGATGAATTAGGGGGACAGGAAATAAAAGTGTGAGAAAAATTTTCCACTGGTTACCCTTTTATTTTTTTTTCTTTACTTTTGAGCCATGTAGCACCTATTCAAAAAATTAAATTTTAAAAAAAGAAATATAACATTAGGCAGAGTTCAAGTAGTGACAAGGATTATTACTGAAAAGAAATTACTGCCAAAGAACACTTTTAAGCAAGGCACTTTCTCTGGCCTTTGAGTTTCCTCCCCGGGGAAGAGGAAGATGAATTTCTAATGTGAACTCTTTCCTCCACTGGATTTTCTAATCTTTAACTCTCAGATTCTGCACATAGCCTTCCAACCTGAGTAACAAAGAGCCAGAATGTCTGGCTTCTAAGATGAAAGTGATAAAGACGTCATCTTATTATGTTTGCTTGATTGCTTTCTTCTTGCTCGGCCAAGTTCAGTGCTCCGCAGCTCTTTTTCTTTCATTCATTTATTTAACCAGTATCGATTGAGCGCTTCCTATGTCCCGTATACTGCACGTTATCCTAAAACACAAAAATAATCTAATAGTGTACTGATCCTCTTTGTAGGTGGGCAAAGTTTCGTTGTCCTACGAGATTCAGTCACTGGCCTGAAATCACACAGGACTTAATGAGAACGGGGTATGCCATTTGCCAATCAGGCCCAGGAGGCAAAATCCACTTGCTTCCATTTGTTTTCTAGGTGATAATAACAATCAAACATCACTTTGGAGGAAGATAAAACAGCTTGCTTGTCTCTTTTTTCTTACAGTGAGTGCTTGTCTATGTTTGAACCCATTAATTCACTCATTTATTCATTCCAATGGTATTCATTCCATCCCAGAGGCTGGGCATGATCGTGGGAGAAGAGGGAGGTATGAAGATGTCTTAAGAAAGTGACATCTAGAGGTACAGCAGTGGCATCCTCATAAAGCTCTGTGATACACGGCAGAAATGATCCGCTCCCTAGGAGAGGTTCAGAGAAAAGGTTCTAAAGGGACAGGAATCAGCTGTGCTGGCCGGGCAATAGGAGGGCTTGATCTCAGAGCCCAAGTCAGAGGTCACTCTGATATGGCCTGGGTCAGACCTACCCCAGATAAAACCGAAGCCTGTGAAGACCTCCTTGTCTAAGAGATGCTTCTGTACCCAATGCCCCCAATGTGGCAGCCAAAGGATATCTCTTTATTACATATCTTAGTTTGGGGGCTTTTCTATGTCTTTTGAACATATTAATAACTCTGATGATAGTTTTGATATTCACTGCCCACTTAAACATGGTGCCACCTGATCAGGAATAAATATAGCCCCACTTGTCCTGAAGTAAACAAAGTCAATAACCTAACTATTCTAGTCACATAAATGAAAAACAGCTAAAACTCCATGAAAGTTAACAGCCAACACTTTGAAATACTCACTGTGCTTCCTTTATAAGGATTGCTTCTTTTGATCCTTACATCAAAACTACAAGTTAGACGCTATAATTACTGTGGCCATTGTACAAATGAGAAACTGAGGATTAAAGAGATTGTTATTTGTAGTCACACAGCTACTAAGTGATAAAGTGAGGAGTTGAGTCAGCCAGGTGTGGCTGATTCCAAACTCCTGATCTCAATCAATCACTATGCCAGCGGTTTTCACACTTTAGCATCAGAATCATCTGGAGAACCAACACAGCTTGATGGCTTCACCCCTAGAGTTTCTAATTCAGTGGGTTGAGCATGTGGTCCAAGAACTTGAATTTTTAGCAAGTTTCCAGGTGACGCTGATGCCCTCCTGCAGGTGCTGCATTTTGAGAACCACTGACTCTGCTGCACCGGGGGTAGTTCTCCCAGCGTTCTATGGAGAAACTTGAGTCCATGCTCACTGGATAAATATTTATGCCAATTCTTCCTTTATTGAAATAATCAGGAACTCACTTGCAGTCTTTGAACAGACTGACTCACAGAAAATGTAAAGCAAATAACCAATATATTAAATTTCCTAATTAAATAATTCATTTCCTCTTAAATGAATATGGAATTCTTTTTCATTAAGGGCAAGGTTAATCTTCCTACATGAATTAGGTAGATCTTTAAATTAGTTGAAGGGCATTCTGATCACCAGCTTACAATAGTTTCAGTGAATATTTTGTCCTTCAAACAGAGGTATGATATGTGAAACCAAAGCAGGAGGCCCTCAAATTCTAAAGACAGCACTGGATAGTCACAAGAGAAAGAATCCTTTGCTGGCACACCTAACTAAAGGAGGAGGTATTTGTCTTACATCCCACTGTTGTTTTTTCCCATAGTACCCTCTACTTCCCCTTGATGACATTTACGACCCTTGAAAATATTTGTGTGATACTGCTTATCCCTTCCAAATTGTAAGGATCACATCCATCTGTCTTGTTTACCGATATCTCCCCAGCATGACGGTTCCTGGCAATGTTTGTTGACTGGATGTCTCACTGGTCTCTAACTCATAATCTTACAGGCAACAAATCATAATCACAGCAGTTACAAATCTGCCTAGCTAGCTCCAGAGAGGACTCTTCTAGAATATACAATAAATACTTGTGTATTGTAGCGGATAGAGCAGGAAGAATTGTGTGACCCATTCACAAAACAAACAGAAGCAATATGCTTTTTGTTCCCATGGCTAAGGCTTTTGCTGAAACACTTCCCTGAGATGCCTTCTTCCTGTTAAATGATTTTTTTTTTCTAGGCTAAATTATATTTTGAAAATACACATTGCTTGAGGAAAGCCACAGTTTAATGAGGCAAAAATAAAAACATTCTATGAATCCAATCCAGCTGTGTGGATATTTTCTGCCAAAAAGGTGTAGGAGTTGGAGTAGTAGGGGATGTGCATGAATGCGAATGTGAATGGATGTCTAGAGGCCCAGATGGACTGCAAGCTATATCAGGAAGAGCGGGCACTGTGTTCTCATTGTCATGCTCCAGATGGCATAGTAACCGTCCCTACCCTCACACGCCAAGGGAGGATGCTGGCTGAGTCATCTCTCTCTGATTCTTGGGTCCCATATGTCTCTCTTCAGTCTCATTGTAGTCTTGATGATACCTGGTGGGCTGCAAATCACTGGAAAAATAGTCCTAAAGATTGTGGGGATGGATGTAAAAATTTTAGATGGACTAAAAGCAGATAATTGAACAGAATCCATTTGGAATTTAGTTCAAATGTGAGTTGCCAGCGTGAGAGATGCATGCCACCTGTGCAGAGACTGAGGCCTTAAGGAAAAGCCTTCATTCTGTGAGTTCCTTTAAGCTCATGTTCAATTGGCATGATAATAATGTTTGTTAGATTATGCTCTAGTGAATTCTACTAGCCAATGTGGAAAGGCACAGTAGAAACAGCTTGATAGAATTCATTCATTATGATGCCTCCTTTAAAGGTGCTTTTTTAGGGCAACATTCATTATATTATCCAATACCCTCTCTTAGGTAGAATTCCCTAGGAGGGGAGATTTCTTTTTTGATGAATTTATTGGGGTGACATTGGTTAGTAAAATTATATTGGTTTCAGTTGTAAAGTTCCATAGTCCATCACTGTATATTGTATTGTCTGTTCACCGCCCTAAGTCAAGTCTTCTTCCATCACCATTTATGCCCCGTTTACCCTTTTCTACCTCCCCACACTCCTCTTTCCCTCTGGTAATCACCATACTGTTTGTGTCCACAAGTTTAGTGGGGGGTTTTGCTCAATCCTTCACCTTTTTCACCCAGTGCCCAACCTTCCTCCCTTCTGACAGCTGGCAACCTGTTCTCTGTATCTACAAGTCTGTTTCTATTTTGTTTGTTGATTTTGTTCAGTAGATTCCACATGTAAGTGAAATCATATAGTACTTGTATTTCTCTGACTGGCATATTTCACTCAGCATAGTACTCTCCAGGTCCATTAATGCTGTCACAAAAGGTAAGATTTCCTTCTTTTTACAGCTGAGTAGTATTCCATTGTGTAAGTGTACCACAGCTTTTTTATCAGCTCATCTACTGGTGAGCACTTGGGCTGCTTCCAGATCTTTGCTACTGTAAATAATGTTTTAATTAACATAGGGGTGAATATATTCTTTCAAACAGGTAGTTTGGGTTTCTTCAGATATGTTCCCAGAAATGAAATCACTGGGTCATAAGGCAGTTTCATTTTTAATTTTTTGACATAACTCCATACTGCTTTCCACAGTGGCTGCATCAGTCTGCATTACCATCAACAGGGTTCCCTATTCTCTGTACCCTTGCCAACACTTATTGGTTGTTGATGTGTTGATGATAGCCCATCGGACAGGTGTGAGGTGATATCTCATTGTGTGTTTAATTTGTATCTCTCTGATGATCCATGGCAATTGAACATTATTTCATATGTCTTTTGGCCACCTCTATGTCCTCCTCCTCCAGGAAGCCCCTTTAACATTTCCTGTAATCATGGTTAGGCAGTGACAAACTCCTTTAGCTTTTTCTTGTCTAGGAGGCTTTTTATTTCTCATTCAATTTTAAAGGATAGCCTTGCTGGGTAAAGTAGTCTTCATTGTTGCTTTTCATAATTTTGAATATTTCGTGCAAATCCCTTCTGGTCTGCCATGTTTCTGTTGAAAAAACAGCTGACTTCTTATGAGAGCTTGCTTGTAAGTAACTAGTTGTCTTTCTCTTGCTGCTCTTAAGATTCTCTCTTTGTCTTTAACCTTTGCCATTTAAATTATGATGTGTTTTGAAGTGGGTGTCTTTGGGTTCCTATTGTTTGGGACTCTGTGTCACCTGCACTTGTGTGTTTTTTTCCTTCACTGGGTTAGCAAACTTTTCAGCCATTATTTCTTCAAGGAAGTTCTCAATCCCTTGCACTCACTCTCCTCCTTCTGGTATATCTATGATGCGGATATTGTAAAACTTCCTGTTGTCCCAAAGGTCCCCAAACTATCCTTTTTTTTTTCATTCGTTTTTCTTTTTGCTGTTTTGAGTAGGTGTTTTCTGTCATCTTGTCTTCCAAATCACTGATTCAATCGTATGCTTCATCCAATCTACTGTTTATTCCTTCTACTGTATTCTTCATTTCAGATATTGTACTCTTAATTTGTGACTGTTTTTTGTGTGTGTATGTGATTTCTGTCTTTGTTCATGCTGTTGTAGTTCTCACTAAGTTCATTTAGCATCCTTATACCCATTTTTTTTCAAACTCTATTTTTTTTAATTGTTGTTCAGGTACAGTTGTCTCCATTTTCCCACCACCATATCTTCCCATACCCCCTACCTCCCACCCTCAATCCTTCCTCGCTTTGGCTTTGTCCATGGGTCCTTTATAGATGTTCCTTGATGAGCCTTTCCCTTCTTTTGCCCGTTACCCCCTCCTCCCTTCCCTCTGATTACTGTCAGTTTGTTCTTTATTTCCATGTCTCTGGTTATATTTTGCTTGCTTGTCTGTTTTGTTGTTAGGTTCCACTTATGTGACATCATGTGGTATTTATAGTTCACTGCCTGGATTACTTCACTTAGCATAATACTCTCCAGTTCTATCCATGCTGTCATGAAGGGTAGGAGCTCCTTCTTTCTTTCTGCTGCATAGAATTCCATTGTGTAAATGTACCACAGTTTTTTGATCTATTCATTTGATGGGCACCTAGGTTGCTTCCAGCACTTGGCTATTATAAATTGTGCTGCTATGAACATTGGGGTGCATAGGTTCTTTTCAATTGGTGTTTCAGGATTCTTATGGTATAATCCCAGCAGTGAAATTGCTGGGTCAAAAGGCAGTTCCATTTTTAGTTTTTTGAGGAAATGCCATACTGTTTCCCACAGTGGCTGAACCAGTCTGCATTCCCACCAACACTGCACTAGGGTTCCCTTTTTCTCCACAACTTCATTAGCACTTATTGTTTTTTGATTTGTTTATGATGACCATTTATCTCATTGTGGTTTTAATTTGCATCTCTGATGACTAGTGATGCCGAGCATCCTTTCATATGTCTCTGGGCCCTCTGTATGTCCTTCTTGGAGAAGTGCCTGTTCAGGTCCTTTGCCCATTTTTTTTAATTGGATTGTTTGTCTTCCTGAAGGGAATCATGTGAGTTGTTTATATATTTTTGGTATCAAACCCTTGTCCAAGATATCATTGGCAAATACATATTCCCATATGGTTGGTTCTCTTTTCATTTTGCTGATGATTTCTTTAGCTATGCAGAAGTTTCATATCTATGAAAATACCAATGACATATTTCACAGATACAGAGCAAACATTTCAAACATTTATATGGAACCATAAACAACCCCAAAAAGCCACAGCAATTTTGAAAAAGAAGAATAAAGTAGGAGGGATCACTATATCTGACATCAAACTATATTACAAAGCCACAATAATCAGAACAGTCTGGTACTAGTATAAGAACAGACACATAGATCAATGGAAACAGAATAGAGAGCCCAGAAATAAACCCGAGTCTCTATAGTCAATTAATATTTGACAAAGGGGCAGAAACATAAAATGAAGTACAAATAACCTCTTCAATAAATGTTGGGAGATTTGGACAGCTACATGCAAAAAAAATGAAACCTGACCACCAACCTACACCATACACAAAAATAAACTCAAGATGGGTAAAAGACATAAATATAAGTTGTGATACCATAAAAGTCCTAGAAGAGAACATAGGCAGGAAAATCTCAGATATTCCATGCAGCAATATTTTCATTGATATGTCCCCTGGAACAAGGGACATAAAGGAAAGAATAAACAAATAGGACTTCATCAAACTCTATGTCAGACAAACGGTTGCCTCCATTTCATTTAGCTCTTTTTCTTGATATTTCTCTTGTTCTTTCATTTGGGGCACATTTCTTTTTCTACCCATTTTGGCTTCCTCTTTGTGTTTGTTTTTATGTATTAGGTATATCTGCTATAACTCCGTGTCCTGGAAGAGTGGTCTTATGTAGTAGGTGTCCTGTAGAACCCAGGGGTACAATCTTCTTTATCACCTGAGCTGGGTGCTTCAGGAATATCCTTTGTGTGAGTTATATGAACCCTCCTGTTATAACTGAGTCTTTATTGCTATTGGCCCATTTGTGTGTGTGATAAACCCTCAGGCTGGCTAACTGTGAGGATCAACCCTGACCACAGCATACAAGCTGCTGTACAGATGCTGACCACATAGAGTGGGATTTGCCTCAGCAGGGTCTAGTGCCTGCTGAGATCCCTCTTTGGGTATGTTACTTGTGAAGCGAATTAATTCCTGCTCTTGTGTTTTCTGAAGCTGGCTACTGGATGTGGTGGCTCTGGGGCCTCTTGGGAAGAACTCTGGTGCAGGTCCTGGGCAACCAGTTTGAAGCTACAAATTGATCCACAGTTTGTGGCTTCCTCTACTAGGTCTGAGTGTGTGGAAGAACAAGCTACACTAAGGCCAACTTTTACCAGCACTGGGCCTAGGGACAGGTCAGCAAAAGCCCTGAGGCACCCTGAGATTTGCATTACCTGCCTCCACCTGCCAGCTGCCCGTTAGTCTCAGTCACTGAAAGAGCCTCTGGCAGTACTCGAGTTGCATGAGGTAGGTTCTCAGTGAGTCACCAGGTAGGGGCAAGTGATGTTCACCGCATCAACATAGGTTCAAACTCAGTGCCAGTGCTGGGTCTGAGGCCACTCAGCAAATGTGCCAGGGCATGCCAAATCTAGCTGCCACCACTGGGTGCTGGCACACCTTTGTGTTGGGTTGCAGTCTCAGGGAGTTGTCATGATGAGGCCAGCAGTGTTATGAGGCCCAAACAGACCAAGATTTGAATGTGTGAAGGGAGGACTCTGCACTGCTCGTACATGCAAAGGAAAAATTTTCCTTGTCCTAGAGCCATGCAACTCAGTCTGTCCTGGATTCTCTCTAGACCTCTAAAGGGCAGAGCCACCGGGGAGTGGAGGGGTAGTGGGGGAGACTGCCAAAAGTCCAGAGAGTAGGGCTAGCAGATCTCTCTTGAGGAGGAGGCACCAATCAGGTTCATGGAAAAGTGGGGGTATGGCCCTAGTGCCAAAGCCATGTAACTCAGTCACTGACATCCCCTGAGTCTGCCCAGACCTCTACATCCTGGCCCAGGCAGCTGACTCCTCAGCAGGGCACAAGCTCTATAGGCTGGGGTGATAAGGATTCCATAGGGCAGGGCTATTTCTCTCCCCCAGGGCAGGCTCCACACAGGAAAGACGGTGTCTGCAGTACAGGGAAGTGACTCAGCATTGGGGTCCCAGTGGCTGACCCCAGTCTTTCTTCACAGGGCTATAGTCTGCTCTGCCCTCCCTCCCCTGGAACCCAGAGTAAGTGACTGCAAACTAGATTTTGTGTGTTGGTCCTTTAAGAGGGCACCTGTGTTTGTAGCAGACTCCTATATCTCCCCCTGGCAGTCAGAATTTCCATAGCCAGATATTATCTGGGCACTTTTTCCTGGCTCTGGTGCTCTGGGCTGAGGAGCCCAGCTTAGGATTGAGACCCCATACTTGGCAGGAGGGAACCTTTGCCTCTGAGCTATACTTCCAGAATCTCAGCAGCTGTTTGTGGGAGCGGGGCCAGCCCCTTTTGCATCTCTGCCCTTCCTACCAGTCTTGATGTGGCTTCTTCTATAAATCCTTGGTTATAGGACTTCTCTTGATCTAGTTTTCAGTTGGTTATTCAAGTTACTTGCTCAATATTTTAGTTGTCACTCCAGTGTGGTCCACCTCCTCTGCCACCATCTTGAATCCCCTACAGGATTGATTTATATTCATATAAATTTAATTTTACTAATTTGTTTTATTTAGTATTACTAACTTATTTTAAAATAAAATAACGTGAAAACAAATAAATGAGTAAAATTGTGTAGTACTCGTTAAAAGAGACCTAAATGACCCTGGCTGGTGTAGCTCAGTGGATTGAGCGCGGGCTGGGAACCAGAGGGTCCTGGTTTGATTCCCCGTCAGGGCACATGCCTGGGTTGCGGGCCGGGTCCCCAGTGAGGACCATGTGAGAGGCAACCATACATTGCTGTTTCTCTCTCTCTCTCTGTCTCCCTCCCTTCCCCTCTCTCTAAAATAAATAAATAAATAAAAAATTAAAAAAAAAAAAAAAAAAGAGACCTAAATGGACAGTAAGTGCTGTAATGGAGGAATCCAGGTTAAATTCTTGAAAAAGCTGTCCTTGTTTTCTGTGATATAGTTGGTTTTATTTTTTTAACTTAAACCATTATTGTATTAAAATATCCAAATTCAAGAAATACATTCTATTTTCAATTTAATCTTTTCTAAGCAAGTAAGTACTTTTTTAATGAGAAAAAAATGCAAGCCATTTTATTTTCATTGTTCAGAGAAAAGGTCAGAGTAACTCTAAGGCTACTGAAAGAATTAGTTTTTAAGTTGTTGGAAAGGTCAGAAAGAAAAAATATTTCTGGAATTTTTATATCTTGATGACTTTAATATAAAAAGTTCAACAGACTAGGATGATTTTCTTACTGATATATAAAATCTCTTAAAATAAATTTGCAATGAAATCTTTACAACATTTATTGTAGATTATTCTGTTGAATAAATTAGTCATGATATCAGTATAGATACAGATGTTAGATATATATGGTAAAACTTGCGTATATGTTATAACAAAAAGTAACTGTGATTTGTGATAAACTAAGCAAAAAAATAGGAAGTAGGGCTTTAAAATAGCTGCCCTTCTATGACTTTTATGGTAATAAAAAGGAGAAAGCAGCATTTAAGTGAAAGAAATTAAAAAGAAGTCTTTGTGTTTTAAAGTCCACTGAAATAGCACAAAGATTCATCTAACCAGAACACTCACAGACATGTAGTTGAAATCTTTTGTCATATCAAGGTTGACTAAAAGAAAAGAAAACACCTTTTATGTGACAAACCTTTCTAGAATGTACCAGTGCTTCATTCTGCAGTGCTAAGTGCAATATACTGCACCTAATTCTTTCTCTGCAGGATGGGGCTCTGCGAGCCTCAGGGCTCTCACTCAGCGCACCTCCCCTTGCCTGGACGGTCCCAGGCTTACTTGTCAGAGACGAATATGTACTGACTGCGGACATAATTTGGAATCTTCAGAATCCTTCAAATGAGCTTGTTTGCTCATAAATTAATTTTTTCTTCTAAACATGAAATTTTCTGGAGAAATTCACTGAGGATACTGGTTAATTAGAGTTTTGTCATACTGTATCTGAAGAGATCACAAGCAGCCAGAAGGAAATAGTGCGGTGGTGCAGGGTAATGATAAATTTTCAGAAAAATGATACATTTTGATAGGATTAAACTATTTTGAGTTTTCTTCAATTCAGTGTTTACAGAATAGCTTAAGTGCAGAACCTAAGACCTGTTCAATTCCTGGGAACATTTTAAAAGTTTAATAAAAACTCACGTATATTGATTTGGGAACAGCTAGAATCTTAAAGAAATTATTTTTTCCCCTGAGATATAACATATATCCAGAATTAGAAGCAACTTCAATCTGCCTAATGAAATATCAGCATCATGTTGTTGCTTTTATCTTTGAACCTAAAAGACCATAATGCATTATTTAGCAAGTTAAAACGAGTTCAGGCCAAATCTCTTTTAAATGTTAATTTAATCTCTTTTGATTTATATCTGAGAGTTAGGAGGAAGAAAATGTAGGGGCGAGCAGACAATACATTTTTAGGAGACTGAGTAAAACTTCATAGGCTACTTAAAGTTGATGCTATCAAGTTACTCCTTTACCTGTGCAGAGCCACTGGGGGCACAGGTTATGGACGTATTTCCAGTAGAAGAGGTACAGGCAATCTGCCTGAAGCCAAGTGCAGAAGTGACCCAGCACCCCCGTGGATTCCGTGACAGTCCACCACACTGTCCTAGTCCTTCAGAATTAGGAACAACATGTGAGTGCCTACTATAATTCACCAGCAAACTAATTAGGAGAAGTACGTTCTTTTGGAACTGCTAGAAATGTTTTGGTGATCTTAAGGTCCTCTATGCTGAATCCTTTCTTAGACATTGAAAGTTGAAGTTAATTGTTTTTATTGTGATTCCATAACTTAGGTTGAATAGATGTTCTAATATGGCTCTATATTTGGCAATCCTAGAGCACATAAAACAGTCTGTGCATTCATTAGCAGGTTTATGGTACCTTGGAGTTTTACAACTGCTACTGGAATATGCCAGATCCAGACTTACCTTGACTTCATTGTTAGAAGTTCATTAAACTTCTCATTTCATTATAGCATACCATTATAAAATTACTCCTCCAAAATAATAAATAATTCTTTCAGATATTATAGACTGCCAATTACAGAAAATAATGTACTCAGCTAATAGGATTTTGCTGATTTATAGAATTATTGGAGCATATTGAATGCTTACTTTGACACACAAAAACCCTGAAAAGTCAGTAAAGTGGTTATGAGCACCATTCTCACTCTCTGGCTTCAAGAAAACTGAGTTGTCTGCCTAAGGTCACAGAAGACTGGAAAGTGTTGCATCTGGGTCTCACACCCTGGTTTCCAGCTCCAAGTCCCTCCCATGCTCCATTAACAGGGACCCCACCTAACTAATCTCAGTGACCACATGCATATAAAAGCCAGGTTTATTCTCTCTCTCTCTCTCTCTTTCTTGACAACTGGGAGTTGATAGATACATAGCTGGAATAATACCCAAAAAAGGCAAAAGTTGGTAACTATTTCCTTCCCCTTCTGGTTTGTCGGTTGAAGGAGAACCTCCAAAAGGGGAATACATAATAGAGAGAGTGGCATAGGAGTCTTGGCACCGTTCAGACACTGGCTTCAAACCACTGGAACCCTGACAGCTGGAATGGCCTAGCAGGTGGTCCTCCCTGGCTCAGCCTTTTGTGTCCGTGGGTGTCAACATGCACCATACCAGAGAGAATTGAAAGGTAGTTTTTTTTAATAAGCACTTAAATGGTAGCTTCGGGAGCAAATTTCATACACATATTGATATTTAGAATAGTATCCTATAGATTTAGAATTCATGAGGACTGTGATTATAGCCAGAAAGTCAGATAGAAAAGTAAGATGGACTGGTACATCATCTGCGTAACGATAGAAATGTGAGTTACCGACTGATGGTGATTAGAACAAAGGAAACTGGCTTTCTTTTAAACATTAGGCACTCCGGGGGTCCTGATTCATTTAAAGTCCTCTATCCCAGGGTGACATCCTCACACAGAACGGTCCAGGTTGCATCTGACAGCCAGAGCCCAGATGTAACTCTGGCCCCCAAAAGTTGCAGAGATATTAGCAAGAACTTTTGAAAAATAAAACTACCTGTGTTACATGATTACTTTCCAATTGTTCCATTTTTTCTTTTGTTCCATTTTTATGTACATACCAATTATGTATTTTAACTGATGTACATATTAATTAAATGAAATCTGTAAAAAATACTTAATAAGCTTTTAGTTGGGAATAAATAACGTCCTTAGAGCATTCAGATTTCAAAATCAAATAAATTTGTTTTTTCATAAGAAAATTCTCTTCAGGAAGTTCTGATCTATAATTTGAGGTCATGTGGCTAAAGCTTCAGTTCAGTTCGGGAAGGCTCAGCTCCCATTGGCAGTAGCTGACCACTGCAGGCACAATCTGTGTTTGAATTTCTTTTGGACAACTCTCTCTGACAAGCAGGTTATGGTCCCTCAGGAAACATGGCCATAGAAGCCAATCATTGCCTCCGGGCTCAGAATTTCTAGTTTTCAATATCTCTACAGTTCTTTTGAGCAGATTAGAAATAACAAAAGGAATTACCTAAAAAGTCTTAAAATAACTCTGTTACTGAATTGTCTTTGGATTTTTCTAAGCAGTTTACTGAGGTACAAAAGTAAGCCACTTTGTAATCTTTCATAGGTAGTCATTTAGTTCTTATATTGGTGTCCAAGGACTTTCATAACAGAGTACCACAGACTGGGTGTCTGAAATGATAAAAACGTATTTCCTCACAGTTCTGGAGGCTGGACATTTGAGATCAAGGTCTTGGCAGGGTTGGCTTCTCCGAAACCTCTCTCCTTGGCTTGTGGATGCTGTCTTGTCCTTTTACCTTCACATGGTTTTCCTTCTGTGTCCTAATTTTCTCTCATAGGACCAAGCATGTTGGACCAGGGCCCACCTTCCTAACCTCACTTTAACTTAATTGCCTCTTCAGTAAAGACCCTACCTCCACATACAGTCACATATGAGGTACTGGGGGTTGGGCCTTCAACATATGAATTTGGGGAAATGCACTCAGTTATTAATCCCAACTCACTAGAAGCCGGTTTCTCATTCTCTACCGGTGCCTTGATTCAGCATCTCAGTCTTGCAGCTGATCCATAATTTCCATGCCTTCGTAGTCCCCTTTGATTTAGGTCATCCCAACCTGGTCTTTGCATTCTGGCTGCACAAACTCAGACTTTCTCTTCATTTGTTTATGGATAGGGCCTCTTAGCCATACTGTGATTCTTCTCTGCCTCTGTTGCTGTTATTCAAGTCTACTCTTTTCGCATCTGTTTTTCAGTTGTTCACCCCTCTTATATTCCCTGTGGCTTCTAAACTCAAATCTTTGGCAGCATTTTCTATACACTGGAAACTGGAAACAACTCAAATATCCATCAAAACTCGAATGGATAAATCATGGTACATTCAGATGATGGAATGCTATATAGTGGTAAGAATGTAGGAACTATTGCTACTTAAGCCATAGATGAACCTCACAAACATAATTTTGCATCTTTTGCCACCTACCTGATAAGGACAGTTATGCCATAGGGTCCATGAGCTCGGCAGTAGAGTTCATGGTCAATGAATATTTTTGAGTGCCTACAATGTGCCAGGTGTTGTGGAAATGCTTTCACAGATAGTCTTATTTAGTTCTCACAGATTTATGAAGTAGGTAGATAATGTTTCTATCCTGCATAAAATGGAGGCTTAGAGAGAATAATTAATAAAAGGCAGGTCTGGAATTGTGTCCCAGTGTTAGTGCCAACTTGCCGCATGGCCGGCCATCCCTCTTTCTCCTCCACTGACTGTGGTGTGGAGGCTGCACTGGTCCCGTTAGGTGGTCATCACCTTGACCACACCTGGTCACACACTGACTGGGGCTCACAGCTCCGAGGTCTCTCTGTTCTTTCCCTAACTCCTTTCTACAAGGTGAGAGAGAGACTGTTCATTCCCTTTCAAGGAACCAGGAAGCCTTAGGGAAGAGCCAATCCACACACTGCCAATGACTTCCAAGGACTGTCAAAATAAGCAGTGATGCCAGATTCGGACCCAGAATTTCAGAACTGTAAATCCCAAGGCCTCAAGCTTCTCTCTTGGAGCTGTTTGAGAGAACTCAGACAGCTGGGGTACCTTAGTTGCAGATCTTCTTGAGATCTAGTAGCTTGTGAATTTAACCTGGCTTCTAGAATTTACTTTTTCTAAGTTCATCAACAAAACCAGGGCATTTGATGACTGAAGAAGAAGCTGGTAAAAACACCTGCATCTACCGGAAAAATGAGGAAAGCCACAAAGAAGACTTCTGAATAGTAAGGCTCTAAGACACAACTCTTGTTCATAAATTAGTAATAGAATTTGCCTGAAACATTCATAAAGGGGATGAATTCCAGTTCACTAGTTAATAGTCCTTCTCTAGGATGAAAATGGATACAGTGAAATTCTACCTTATGACATCTGGGTAAATTTGCTGCCTCCAACTCGATAATTTGGTAACAGCATATTTAACATATGGTCTTCCCATCTGTTTAAAAAAAGGAGAGATTTGATCTCTTTGCTCTAAGATAATAATGATCAACATTTAAAGGCCTCCAGTTTGGCAGGGGGATGAAATTCTTCTCTGTGACTAGTTTTTTTGGCTTGGGATGTATGTTTTATTTAGTAGGGGCAAGCTGTTGAGGAATACGTACAACCACTGACAAGCAGAAGAGTCTTACAGTTAATCATGTCAGTCCCAGGAAACTTTTTCATGATCTTCACCACATATTTACCAACAAGGATTCTTATTCATTATGTTTGGCAAATCTTCCCAATCATAGAAAATACGGCAAGCACGGGAATGATTTTAAAAATCAAATTTCTGTCCTGAATCCTCCCCTGTGTGCTTACCACCAACCGTCAACACTCCGGCACCCGCCTGGCTACTCAGGTGAAGTTAGGAACGAGACCTCAAGGCCTCTTCTCCTGCTTCCTCCCAGAAGAAAAGCCATGCTTCACCTCCCCCACCTGAAACACCATCCGTGAAGCATAATTTAAGCAACTAACCGTGCTGGCGATGAATGATTCCATCACACTTTGCTTTATCTTAGGTGTTAGGACATCCATCCATTTCTGCAAGTAAGATAGGAGCAGTCTAGAGGACTTGTGTTTGGGGGGACATTTTTCTAAAAGAAAAAAAGTAACAAAGAAATCTTTAGGACTCTGTGTTTCTAGGCATTTTCCTTTTCTTAAAATAATCCCCCGAAGCGTGCCTCTTTTGGAAATCATCTGAAATATTTAGAAGAAGAAATTGAAAATAGCAATACTAACCTCTTAATTCGGATCACATTTTTTTGGTTACATATTTCATACAAAGCCCTCTCAAAATATAAATAAGAAATTTTGGGTTTATCATCTTAACATCTCATCCACATTTACTTCTTAATTCTCAAGTGTGTATTATTAATGTCCTCCTCAATATAAGGCTAAACAAGATGAAAAGAAAACAATTTTTTTTAAGCCAGACCACCAGGTAGCAAAAGTTGCTTGCAGGTATGTAATAGAGAAGCTCAATATTAACATAAAATAGGCCCCAAGTAATTTAGAGCCACATTAATAACAGTAATCCTGAGAGTAAAATTTTACTAATTTGGAACTGGTAATAGATGAGTGAAATTGAGTGATGTTCCTGTGACCACTTGTGCAGGAAGCTTGCTGAGCAACCAGGATAAATAAGCCTCAGGGACATGGGGAGAGAGAGGTAGGGGGGAATGTTTACACTTCTCAAAAGAACAAACAAATGATGAATTGTAAACAAATTGATCTTATTAATTAAAAAGTTTTATCTTTCCTTCACAGCAAATATTCAGCACGTTTACTTGGCAACACTTTATTTAATTTTAATAAATTTTTATTTAGATGCTTGAAACTTTATTTGAAATCTAATTAAGTCATATCTAAGTCAGAATCACAGTCACCTTCTGTCGAAGTTGGCCATATTATATGATTTCGGTATTTTAAATATGTGGAAGAGCTATCCAGTACTTGTATTGGATACACACAAGTAAACTTGAGGGTCTGTTATGTGTCCACAGAGAACTATACCAAGTAATTGAAAATAGTTCAAAAGACATAAGTACAATCTTTGCTCGCACGAGGTGGTTTCATTGATGAAATGGTGGAAGACCATTTACAAAAATAAAGGACTATAACAAGGTCCCTGGGGGGGCTTAGTCTGCATGGAGAACTCTGGAATTTCAGGTACTGAGCAGTTTTATTCCTCATAGGACCCACTGCATGAGTGGGAAAATGGCAAGGAGTGCTTTGGAACCAATTGGAGACTCTGATCACTGAGGGCTGGCTTTTTAAATAAATCTAGAGATGCAGTTTGACTCAGCTTCCTCGGAAGTGCTCCTGGACAGTCAGGAACACACCCCGAGATGGGAGAAGATGAAGTGCCGAGGCCTGTCGTCTGACAGGAGGCTGCGCTTTAAGAGTCACATCAACTTCACATGCCAGCGTTCGCTGTCTCGGGCCTAAACGATCCAAGTTTTCTGAGAATGTGTTAAGAACTACAAGATAGAAGCTACTAGTTGAACATCCAATAAGATTTACGAATGTAGTAGTTCCCCCGTACCTGCAGGGGATACATTCCAAGACCTCCAGCAGATACCTGAAACCTTGGATAGTGCCAAACCCTAAAAACACTGTGATGTTTCCTCCACATACATACTTTTTCATGTAAAGGAAGCACTTTACGGCTTCCCTTCGGCATATGCAAATCGCCAGCCTCACTGCTCTTGCACTTCAGAGGCATTTATTAAGTAAAATGAGGGTCACTTGAACACAAGCGCTGTGATAACCTGATCACCAAGACGGCTCCTAAGTGACCAATCAGTGGATAGCGCACTCAGCATGGAGCACTGTGCTGCACAAAGGGACGAGCCGCATCCCAGGCCGGGCAGCTCAAGACCGCAGAAGATTCTGTCACACTGCTCAGAAGCACATGGAAGTTAAAACTTATGAAATGCTTATTTCTGGAATTTTTCACTGAATATTTTCAGACTGCTGTTGACCTCGGGTAACAAATTGCGGAACATGAAATGGTATATAAGGCGGGGAAGGGACTGTGGCCTTGTTAAAAGATACATGGATCCTAACGAAAATAGTGAGAGTTGCAGCAAAGGGGTCCATTAGGGCGGGGACCACCACGATGGAAGTGGGGGAGGGAGAGGGGAGTTGAAGCAGTTGTTGCCAAAGTAAACCACCTAGAGGTGAGGACAGATCAGCTCTAGCGACAGCAGAGCAGCCACAGGGAAACAACACTGACTGCTGAGAAGACACCAACCCAGAGTCCACTAAGCCACTAGGACAGTGGACACAGTTCACAGGGCCCAAGATACTTTTAAGGGCCCATAAAAATGTTATAATTTTAGTCTCTCTTGAAATCAGAACCCCCCAAATTAGTACTAGTATAATAATCAATATGTAACAATAAATCTAGTCAGGAGTATTTGTCTTTATACCAACTTAGTCATAAAATACAATTTTTAACATTTTTTAGTGGAGGCAGGGGCCCACAAAAGTCATAAATTTCCCCCGGCACCGATCAGGCTCAGTAGAGTAAACGGGCCCGTGACGGACTCGGAGCCCAGCGACTTTCACTGGAGGAGAGAGAAGATCAGAGACGGCAGAGGTCATGACCCAGGACTTTCTCCCACCGCCACACGCACAGTCAGGAAGGGCGTCACGAAAAGCGCCAATAGCACGTAACGCAAACCGAAGGTACAGGAGTCATACAGTAGAACGTCAGTAGAGTCATCCCTTATTCACCTCAGAAGACTTCCCAGAAAAGGTAATGGCCCAGGGAAGATTGCACACACAAAAAATAATGCTGGAGGTGGAAAAAAGATACTGAGGGAGAAGTATGTGGAGGGTCAATTGGCAGCCCTGTGTTTTTAAGTCCCCTGTGTCATTATTTTAAATAGAGAGGCACCAATTACTTCGCTGCAATTTTACTACCCATATCAAGGAATCAGAAATCACATTGTTTCCAGCTAAAAGCAGATCACTGAACCAATGGTGAATTTATTATGATTGGTGAATTCCGCATAAGAATCTCTAGTTTAAAAAGACAGAATTCTGTCCATACTTCCCAATTGTTTACATCTAGATCTGTGCTTCCTTTGGGATGTTTGGAAATAAGGATTGACCAATATACCCAGATTTAGTTCTATTTGTGTTCCTTTTTAAATTTACCAAACATCCAGGGGGAGGAGGGATATTGGGGGAAACGTTACAAGGAATAAGAAGCATAAGTGGTAGGTACAAAGTAGACAGGGGGAGGTTAAGAATAGTATGGGAAATGGAGAAGCCAAAGAACTTATATGTATGACCCATGGACATGAACTAAGGTGGGGGAATGACTGGGCAGGGGAGGGGGGCGGAATACAGGACAGAGGGGAATAAAGGGGAGAGAAAAATGGGGCAACTG
This sequence comes from Micronycteris hirsuta, assembly GCA_004026765.1. NCBI lineage: Eukaryota > Metazoa > Chordata > Mammalia > Chiroptera > Phyllostomidae > Micronycteris > Micronycteris hirsuta. The sequence continues at coordinate 132,063 of PVJI01002021.1, forward strand.
TAACAGCATACTCAATAAAATATATTTAAAAAATAAATAAACTTCGAAACATTCTGTTGGGGGAAAATAAGTTAAAGGTAACTGTGGCAGAACCAGCATGGTAACCATCCTCTATGTGGGAAGAAAAATGCACAGGAACACACTGAACTGGGAAGGGACAGCGTGTGGTAGACAGGTGCAGCCAGCATGCAAAGCACACTGGGAAACTTTGCTCTGACATTTTCCCGTGTTGGAGGTTTGAAGAGAGCACAACGCCCTGACATTTACCTTCCTGAGTAAAGGAATGCAATCCTGGCTCTGCACATGGGAGACAAACAGAGAAAAGCCATCAGAAATTAACCTTTTTGTAGCCAGGTTCTGGCAGGTACGTTTTATTTCAGGGTCCAGAATCTATGGGATACAGAATTTTTTAGCATACACAAAACTGAATAGCATTTCATTTCTAACAGAGTTGCCAAAATGGTATAGGTGGCAGGTATTTGTTTACAGGTCTGTGTAGATGAAGAAATACAATATTCAATACACTCACACTTGTGCACTTGATGGTAGTCCGTCTAGCCTTAAAACCTTCATCCTAAAACACTTTTCACCTTCAACGCAGTAAAGACAAAATTTGGGGGGAAATGCATGAAAACATCAGGCTTGTTATTTTTATCATTTTTTTCTCAATTTTTGACAATACATATATTAATTTTTGTAATCAAATAAAAGCAAGACTTTTAAAATGCCATTAGTAGATAATGTGGGGCTGCTAGAGATGACTACTATTGTAGTCCTCTAATTTTCCCCTAATTTAGAATATCTCCACAGCTTCTATTTAATATCTCTGATAAAAAGAATCTGAATTATTATTGGTAGATGAAGAATAATAAAATAATTTTTAAAATATAAAACTTTATATAGTAATAGAGTTTGCAACTAGAAAATTGCTTATGAATGGACTGTGGAACCATGTAAATACATTGCATGCACCCAAAATAGATCTCAGAAAAATCCTAGTAAAGATGGCACTTAACAGCACTAAGTTAGCATTTTAATCAGCATTACAGGTATACTAAAGCTAATAAACCTAATCAGATTTGCAGAATAAGAAGTGTGATACATGATGTGCCGAGGGTAGTTTTCCATGGAGACAGAAGAGACAAACATTTTGTCAGAATCGTGCTTCTGAGTGAAGTTCTGGGGAGCTGATTCTGACTGCCCGTTGTAGGTTGAAGGAAATATTTCTCAAGAATATTTGCTTGATTCAGACTGTATCATTATACTGAGAAGTGGTTGCTGCCCAAAATTCGGATGGTTTCTTTAACACCTGCAGGTCTGGCCGTCAGCGGCAGCAGGCAGCGAGGGCTGCCTGGGAGCGCCCCCCAGCCCCGGCCCACCCACCCCCGACTGAAGCGGGTGCGGGGGGGGGGGGGGGGGGGGGGGGGGGGGGGGGGGGGGGGGGGGGGGGGATAGAGTTGACGGTGTGGTGGACGAGGGGGCACACAGCTGGGGCTCTGGGTTCCCGTCCTGGCTCAGCCACGCTCCAGCTTTCAGGCCTTGGCCGAATCACTGTGTCTCTTAGCCTCGATGTCCCAAACCACCTAACATAGATAATTTATACCCCACAGAGGTCTCACGCAATTAAAGCAGTGAAAACACATAAACCACCAGAAGGGTGCCCAGCACATAGAAGCTGTTCCAGATACTTAGTTCCCTCCCTCGTGAGACGGGTGTGGGGCCAACGCCCCTCATCTCAAGACATCTGGTAGCTTCGCAGCCTGGTGACCAGCCTGAGAAGATCCTGTGGCTTCCAGTACTTTTTACTCTGTTTCTTATATTCTCTATTTAAAAAAAAGAAGTGAGCCAAAATTGGGTTTTCTTAATAAGTTTAGTATTACTTGCTATGTTCTCTTTCACTCATTTATGCCTGCTCTTATAACAGAAGTTAATGAAAAATTATTCTCAAGAATTGTTATTTGCTAGAGAAGCTATAATTTTATATATTTTATTGCTGAGGGAACTCTGAGATAAAGAGAAATATCAAAGCATTTTCTACAGCAAATCACCAAGAAAATTAGCTTAAAAATATCTCAAGAAACGCAACGAGAAAGTGGGAACATATGGTTTTGAAATATTATTTTAAAAGAAATAGGCTGAAATAATTGCTGGAAGGTGTCATGATGTGTTAATCAACATAAAGTCCCACTATTCTTTTCTGCTGTTGCCAAGAATCCCATAAAAACATACAGGCTTAATGTAATCTAAATGTACTTACATGCTTGAGTGTATATATTCAGTGAATATTTCATTTCTGCTGTCTTCATGATATATCAAATAATAAGTTAATATTTATCCTTTGGCATGGTTATATTTAGAAATTGAGCTTGAAGTCCAGATAATTGTGCACATATAGTTCTTACAATGTTTTAAGCCACTGCCTTCAAACAAGGAAAAAACCGTGCGGTTGTGTTACTGTCCCCCCTGCAGAGCCGCTGATAAGCAAAGTTGTATAGTTTCATGAGTTGCCAAATCAGTTATCAGTTGGGTTCTGAATTGGAGATATCTTATCCCACAAAATGAATGGACAAGTCAGAAATAACACAGCTTAATTTTATGATACCAGGTGGAGATGGCAAAATGATCTGGGGGAAATCTTGCTTTGGTGTACGAGTGCATTTGCTGGCTTTGGCAGCGGTGTGAGACCCTGTATCTGGAGCCATGGCGGCGTCACTGTGGCAGGCCTTCCCGCTCTGTCCTCGGACGGCATCACCCTTGTAGAGCAGGGAGGCTGTTGGGGTCAGAACTCGAAAGCTAAAGGCTGTGAAGAAAAAGACTGCAAGCGGGCACTAACACGGGTATCATGACTCTTTCCAGGTAGTAGGTGTTACCTTGAAGAAAAAGTGGCACTGTCTTCAAAAAAGTGACCTGACTCTGGCTTTGGTGGGTTTTTCTGCAAGAAATAAAAAGCACCGCATGTGTTAATTATACATCCTTTCTAGCTGACCACTGCTTTGTTCTAGAGTTCAGCATGAAAGGACTAATTTTTGTTTTGTTTTGTTTTTGTTTGTTTTAGTGAAATGGCATGTCCGTTGCTAATTCTAGCTATTATAGTTGCACATGTGAAAAGTATCTATATGTAGTTTGTAGATTGGTAGCATTTCAAATAAATAGTGTATTGAAATATTGACCTGAAATTTTTTGAGATGCTCATCAATTGATATGTTTTTCTTAGCTTAAGAGTCTGAATTATTATTTTTTTAAAAAGTATACCTTATAACATTAGGTTTGTTCTTTTAAGTATGTTAGGGATTTAAATATAAGCATGCCACCCTGTTTATTGCTATCTTAGAACTTCTTGGAGCATGGAAAGAATTCTTCACAAATGATTTTGCTCTTTTGAAAAAAGAAATAAGGTGCAAAAATATTTGTTAAACTATAATCTGTAAATGAGTGTAGCTATAAAGCTTATAGCATGTAATGTTTCACTGAAATAATTTTTATATTTTGAAAAAATGTAAAATAGTGTAATAGTGCCATAACAAATCTTTTCCCAGAATTCAGAATTGTATGCATCTCTATTTTAGGAAGTTCACATTGCATCATTAAAAAATAAACCTGGGATCATTATGCACCCCAATGTTTTATGTAGTCTATCAGTATTTCCCTTTATTCTTCCACAAGTCAGTTATTCTAAGGATTCTGGCCCTATAAACTTTTCAGAACATATATGATAGTAACTACTGTTACAGCTAATGAATAAAATCTCTTGTAGTTGAGACTCCAACATGGAAATAACACCTTATCATTCAGTAATGCTAGTTCTTGAATAAAAAAGCAAAGAAATAAACTTTGAGCATTGTAAAGAGATTCACACATTTAAAAATCTAGTAACTATAAAGTTTTTCTTTGTTTTCATAAATAAAAGCTGCCACTTGTTACATTTTAGAAAGGAATGCCTGAGAAAATGGACAATGCTTTTCTTCCTAGAATAAACCTTCTAAATCCTTAAAGCCCTGTGCAAGGCCATGATGAGGGTAGTTCTGTCCTTTTGCGTTCATAGCAAGTATCAAGATTTATTAAGCTCTGGAGTTAATATTGACCCTCGCTCTTAATTCCCTTTCAGACAACAAACCCCTATGTCCATTTTTGTCCCTTTGCCTATAAAATCTCTACATACTACTCTTGTATTTTAGGTAGATTGACAACATAGATGTTCATGTGTGCTGTTAGTATAAAATTATTTTCTCCAGGGAGGATCTGCCCAGAGACCTAAGAAAATGGAAGTCTTTTTCTTTTTAAAGTGTTTAAAGATTATTTAATTTTCACATAGTATGAGATGTTTCTAATTGGATTAAAAAAGTGATATTTTATTTTTTCCATTACACCATGTCTACTATCAAAAACTTAATAATCTAGTAAACCGAAAAGACAGAAAGCCAGCCTACCCTGTAAAGTCTATGACTCTGCCTGTAATGAGACAAAAACTGCAGGGAGAAATATATACCTATATCTATATTTATACCTATATCTATCAATGCCTTATTATTAATCATTTTTATTTACATCTGGATTTACAAGATTCTCCACAGAGGAGACATTCTAAAATTCCATCAAAATTCTTTGGTCTCAGAAACAGAGTTACAGTTTTTTTTCATACTAGCTCCACCAAATAAGCTGGGTGAATTCCTGTGATATTAGGCCACCGAAGAATTTTGAGAGGTTTTTATGACACTTTTACTCTTTTTATGCCCAATCCACTCTAAATGACAGACTCCAGAGACCACGCACCAAGCCCCCAGTGGGAGTCAGACCCTGATCCTGATCCCTCTCCGGGACTCCTCACTGTCACTCAAAGCTTTTAGAAGTTATATAGGAATAAGTTATAGATTAACATAATAGGCAATCCATAATGCTTTTAAATCGATACTATAAAAATCATGTTCGTGTCATGTAAATTGCCTTAAAATATATTATACATATAAAATACTATGTTAAAATTAAATACAATGTCAGCTGTAAAGGTGAAAAAGGAGCTAACTAAAAATTCACAAACAATCTTTTTTCAGATTTTGTGTTTTTTCTCTTCAGCCAAAAGCCTCAAGATTCACTTGCAGCAGCCTACCTCTTCATTTATGTTGGATTGCTCTTTAAACATTAGAATATCTTGTGATAAATAATAAGTTAAAGATTTCTCCTGACACAAGTCATTGTTGATTTCACTGTTATAGGGAAAAGGCTCTAGGGCGGCAGATAAGGCTGTTGCCATGGTGATGAAGGAGATACCGAGGGAGGAGTCTGCTGAAGAAAAGCCCCTCCTTACTATGACATCACAGGTGGGCAGACCCATAGGGTTGCTGTAGGAAGCTGACATATGTTAATATATCAGACATTGTGATTTTTAACTAGCAAAAAAAAAAAAAACCATTAACTTGAATCAATGTTTTAAAAAGCACAGTTTCAATGAAACAATTATACAATATAAAATGAAAACCAAAATTGCTAAAACAAAAGGAAAATTCCATCATTTAGTTATTTATTTGCGAATATTAATTTTCATTACTCAACTTCAGTTTAAAAAATGTATGTGCAAGTAAAACATGTTGCTTCTTTATAAAGGAGTCTTATTAACAACTTTGGGAAATAAATATTAAGCTAATCATACATTTGAAAAACAACCAAAAAAATCAAATTCCTATGAGTAAATACAAGTTATATTGTATACATATGTCAGTTTACCGGTAGAATATCTAAATTTTCTTAAATGTTAAATATATTTATGTTGTGACTATGCATAATGCATATGTGTCTATACATATTTATGTGGATAACTGATTTACAGGAATGAGCCAGAAGTCCCTGAGTCCCCCTGCAGAAAATGGCATCTGTGACCCCTCTGACGCTTAGTGACCTTGACAACAAAAATATCTCTATTATCAGCACAGGAGGGCCATTTTCAGCATTTATTATAACAAGTATAGAAAAAAGTTTGTGTTTATATGCAAAGACACGCTGAGTCTGTGAATCCTGTATGTCCTCAGGGGCTTTTGAAACACCCTGTAAAATCCACATAAATATGTATAATATATTCATCACCACTCTGTGGAACTATCAGTTTTAAATTCTTAAATGAAAAATATTTTTACTTGCATTTATCTTATAACTTAGATTAGGTTGTTATCTTAAACATTTCTTTTTTCCATAATGCAGTAGTAAATGCAGTGATTCAATTCCAATTATATGAACATGTCCAGAATTAGAAAAATGTCCATTTACAGTCCTTATGAAAGGTATTTATATCAAAAGCTAAATTATGGCGACCTATTTTTAGAATATCATCAGATCACATCCCCAGCTGTTGCCAACATGTGTGGTTTAATTTTAGTCCAAACACTATGTTGTAAGTAATGGAAATTATAACAACATATAACATCAAATTTGAATATTTAAAAAAGTTATTAATGCTTCCCAGGACTTCTGGATAACTTTTATGTTGTGATTTTTTTATCCATGAAGAAAGATGCTTCCCAATGACACAGTCATAGTTGGAAAGAAATTTGCTTGATATTTACCAAGGCCTCCATTCTTTACACAATTTTCACAGTAAAACACACACAGTTTCACATTGATCTCCTGCCCTTTGTAGAATCCTTGTTCAAAAGACTCAGTCTGTAGTTTCTCAGAGAAATGCTAAGGGGAGTGAGAACCACTCTGAGTTCCTGGCTAAGGAGAGCGCCACACACATCAGTGGATAAGACCTGCCCAGATTTGCAGTTGGCGTAGCTGAGCTACAACAGAGAACTTCAGGGCACAACAATCAGGACAGGCTCTAGTCCCCAAATTCTTGTTCCCCAAAACCATGCATTGGTATGTATTTCCCAGCAGTCCTTTTCAAATGTCCAAAATGATTATCAAACCTAAGCTGGAATTTAAAATTTAATGCAAAATAATATTTTTTATTTTTAATTTAGAAAAAATTGTGATTATTACCATTTTTTCACATTCAGAACATTTGTGTGTACCAAGTTCCTTATTTAATCCCTGTCTAATGTTGCATTAACTGTTTCTGAAGTATTAGTTATTGCATGGAGATTATATAATGCTTTCTTTGATGCATCATATTCTTGTTGCATACTGGCTAGTTTATGAATCAGCAAATAAAGTTCTGATTCATAAAATGTAATGCACCTGTTGTACTGATAATTTTATGGAGTTAATTCAGTGACAGCTGTGATACAATTATTTCTCAGTCAAATGCAATTTTATTAGTTAATATACTTTTTCCACTGTACACAAGTGGCTTCTTCCCTGCTATGCACCAGTGGCGTGCACAAGCCAAAAAGCAGCAGAATGATCTGAAAAAGTGAGTACTCCTCATGGCAACCACAGCATCCAGTCCGTGTACCATACCACATTCTTACTCGTGATCCTGTGAATGTATGAGTATCTTGAAACATGTTTGTCCCAGTGTCTTCTGTAAAGCCCCGTATAACATAGTGCTACATACTGCTGAATACATCGACTCATCTTCATCACTAGTATGTTGATGCCAGCTGCTCATTGACAGGTTTCAGATATGTCTGAAGCTAATTGCTGCTCTCTCCATAATGTCCCTGGGACAAGCACAGTGGATAAAATACAGATTAAGTCCTTGAAACAGAGTTCCTAACTTGTTCTGTAAATCTTTATTCAACAGATTGTAAGTGCTAAATAATTTACATTGAAGCGTTTCTTTTTTTTTTGTATTGTGTGATTACTACAGTCACTTTGAGAGCCAAACATATCCCAGTGAAGTCTTTTATAACACATCGAATAAACTGAACAAAATGGAAGACTTGGCCAGGCGACCTGAACTCAGAGATGGCTGAGCCCCTGAGAATTGCTCTTTTTTGTCTGTAATAACAAACAATACATCAAGCACTTCAAAGGGACTCAAGTTCATGCTAGACTAACACTTTAAGTCAAACAGTATGTAAACAAGTGTGCATTGATGAAAAGATTGAAGAAAAGACAAAATAGGGGAATCAGCAAGTCTTTGAAGAAAAAGTTTCTCTAGACCTGTGCTATCCAATGCAGTAGGCACTAGCCACCGTGGTGCTTGAGTACTTTGTAACTACCCCAAATTGAGATGTACTGTGAGTATAAAATACACACCAGAGTTGGATGCTTCAGTCCAAAGAAAAATAATATAGCCCTGGCTGGTGTAGCTCAGTAGACTGAGCGCGGGCTGCAACTCAAAGGGTCGCCAGTTCAATTCCCAGTCAGGGCACATGCCTGGGTGGCCGGCCAGGTCCCCAGTGGCGGCCATGTGAGAGGCAACCACATAGTGATGTTTCTTTCCCTCTGTTTCTCCCTCCCCTCCCCTCTCTTTAAAAATAAATAAAATAAAACCTTAAAAAAAGATTTAAAAAGTAATAATATAAACTGGCACATTAATAATTTTATATTGATTACATCTTCAAATGATAATATTTTGGCTATACTGGGCTAAATAAAGTGTATTGTTAAAATTATTTCACCTGTTTCTTTTTACTTAAAAAAAATGGCTATTAGGAAGTTTAAAATTCCCAGGCTCTCTTTATATTTCTATTGAACAGCACTGCTCTAGACTATAATGGGGTAAATAAGTCCAGTGTGAGGACAGAAGGGAAAACTATGTACCAGAGATTCATTATATTGCAGAAAAATGTATTCTTTTTGAAAATGAAATGACTTTAGCAAATATTTTTCTCTCATAAGGAACCTTACGAAATTTCCATTTTAACCACATGCCCTGGCACTTTTTTAGCAAGGTGCATCCCATTCACTTTTTACTACAGAGCACAGTGTCTTACAACTGTGGGTTCCACATCTCTTACTGTTAAGGAAATTTTTTTTTGGCAAATTCAGCCTTTGTTTTTCTATCTGCCCCTATCCCTTACACCTTAATATTGATTTAATTGTTTGTGTCTAATAAAAATAAAAAGAGTAATGTCCTTGATTGGAAAACCATTCTCAAGGCTACTAAATATATCCTTCTATTACTAACTCGAAACAATCGCTTTAAGTGTGTTCTCCAGCCTGCCCTAGTGTTAGCACCACCCACGCTGTAAAGAGTAATACCTGTTCACTTTCCCATGAATAAATTCACACTTATAAATCTAACTATCATGTCAGGAGAGTATTTGTAGTCAGTTGAGATTTAGATCAAGTCGAAGAGTTAAGAGTTATCTCACATAGTTGTAGAAGATCCCCTGAGACCCACACACTGTATACAAAGTGGGCTGGGGCAGAACCATTAGTACTCTTAGCTCACAAGAAACTAATTCTCGCTGGTGTCAGAGTTAGCCCGACGAAGCTCCCAAAGCCTGAATACTTAAGGGACTTACAATAATGATTTAGTTGTCTTGTCTTTTCAATGGATGTGGTCAGTTACCTTAGTTTTGATATGGTCACAATTTTGATGGGCTTTGCACAGGTTTCTAAATTTGGATAAAGCTAATAAAGCCATAAACAAATAGTTCAATTACAATATTATGAATGAAACCTACATAACAAATGACACATGCTTTGAATCAACAGGGTCACAAATAATAAAGGCATTTCAAAATGCATCAAGATATACCTATTAAAAGCATATTTGTGTCTTTATTTACATAGAAATAAAACAGTCTTAAATTTTTTCTATTATTTAAATGAGATCAAAGACAGTATATTATCAAATTTTTAAATCAATATTACAAATATGAGATATTTTCAGCTGCTTTTTAATTTACTAGCTTCAATGTTTTAACTTAAAATTATTCTTTTTTTTTTAAAGATTTTATTTTTATTTATTTTTAGAGAAAGGGGAAGGAGGGAGAAGGAGAGGGAGAGAAACAGCAATGTGTGGTTGCCTCTCACATGGCCCTCACGGGGACCTGGCCTGCAACCCAGGCATGTGCCCTGACTGGGAATCGAACTGGGACCCTTTGGTTCCCAGCCCGCGCTCAATCCACTGAGCTACGCCAGCCAGGGCATTAACTTAAAATTATTCTTTAAGTACTAAAATGTTTAAAAACAAAACCAGAATATTTACTTTAAACTAAAACAACAGTTTGAGATCATCAATTTGAAGTGTAAAGTTATAGAATAGTGAATTATTAGCTTTTACAGACCTTGTTTTATCATATAAAATGTATTTTGGTTAGAACTTAATTTGTAATGATTAAGTTACCACAAACCTTTAGCTGTATGTTTTTTAGTGAGTCACCTAAGCAATATATTGATTAAAGACAAATAAGCTTAGATTTTAGTCACAAACAAGCTATAAAAACATATGCTGGAGCTTAAGTAACAGACAGTATTCAAAAGCAAAAACTCTCCTTTCGCCTTGGTTAAGTATTCCCCTGTAGCTTAGGTCACGTAATAATTTCACTTTTTAGCATTGAAATTAGAGAAACTGAAGTCGAACTAAGGCAAATGCATTTTTATATAGTTTAAAAACAGGCCGTAACTCATTAAAGCTGGATGATATTGTCTGCATTTTGTTCACCACAAAACACAGTGGAGATATAAAATAAGAACAGGTTTGGTCCGGTGGTGGCTAATATTATTAGCCATATCAACTAACCCAGTCTAAGTCATAAGTAAATTGAAGACATCTGACGGAATATTTCATTTACAACCTGTGGTTACAAAGAAAGTGTTAGGTTCGATAGTCATTTGAATTCTGAGTGATAGGAACCCTCTCCATGCAAGTTCTCACCGATCTAACTTCTGTTTCCTTTTGTTCATGTCCATTGACCGTGTAAGGGTTTCCCCTCAAAATCTCCAAATTTAAATTTCAGATTTAAAATCCCCGACAGAGGTAGTCATGCCGTGTCTGGAACTGTCACTGGCCTCCCGTTGGCACGGGTCGATGTCCTTCCTCCAAGGATGGCGTGGAGCCGGCCTGTGCCTTTAGTTCAATTTTTCTCCTTAGGCATCATCCACTCTTTGCATTCCTGCCTTTTTGATAGAAGCCTTGCCTTTGGAAATGTTCCTTTAGCTACCTCTCGGTTTCCAAACACTTAAATGAGATGGCAATGAGGAGAAGTGGACCTAGATTTGTGGTTTAAACCGGTCAGGAAATTGGTAAACATTTCTGAGTCCCCCTTGCCTCTCTGTGAGTTGATCAAACCTGGTATAAAATTGAGGATGCCCATGCAATCATTCTTTTCTACAATTCATCATTCAATTAAACTGTATAAAATCAGTCAACATTTATTAAACTGCTACTGTGAGACACAAAAATTAAGTGGATAAGATCTCTACTCACAAAGATGTCACAGGGTAGTGGGAGGAAAGCGGGTAAAACCGGGCAAAGGAGGGGAGCGGAGACGCTGGAAGGAGGCTCCCGCTGCCTGGCACCCACTGGAGGTCCCCGCTGTGTAGTAGAACAGGATCCTGGAAGAGAAATAAGGATGTATCACCACTCAAAATGCCTTTGAACTTATCTAAACACTGAGAAGAGAACCAAAGGAGGATAAGAAATACAAATTTTAAATGTAAATAAAGTGAGACATACGCCTTAGCAACTAATGAAGTGGATCATTTTAACCCAGTATGGTAGCCAGATTGGACCAGGACTGCCATTACTCCACCTCAGTTATTCAAAAAAAAAAAAGGAAACCTTTTGATTCACCTTTCACTATTTTCATAACATCAATGTACTCTGTACCCAAAGGATGAAATATTGCAAGTTCATAAAGTATTTTTAAACTGAAGGAAGTAATTCTAAGAGCAAGACAAGCAGTATCCTATCAATGAATAATGAGAGAATATATGGTATATGACTTGGAAGTAAAGCTTAGGGGAACTATTCAAAAAATTCTGTTCAGTTTGCAATTTTTTTTATGACCTAAAAGAATTGCTTATTCTCAAGTCACCATAGGAAAACCATGAACTTGTTTGAAAATGTGTAGCAGGAGGCCATGTGAAAAGCTATCCTTACCTTTACAAATAAAAATAAAATTGGACTTAGTATGGTTAAAATAATGATTCCTTAATTCATCTGACTGAAGATACAGTTCAAAATTGGACTGTTTAAGATAGATCTTTTTATATCTCAGTTTCCGCAAAGTCCATGTCCCATTTGGTAGCCATCTATTGAGCCCTTCTTATATGAAGATGTTCTATTTGAAGCTATATTCCAGAAGAATATAAATATGAGTAAGCCATAGCCTCTGACCTCAGAGTTTATGAAAAAGATTTCTTTATAGTATCTCCTGTTTTATCTTCCACATGTCAGTCAAAACCAAAAAGCTTTCGGTTCCCAAATTACCTTTCCATGCTGTCTGAAATCTGGCCCTTTATCTTCTTCACCTCTGAGTCCGACTACTGTCCCCGACTCCAACCCCAGCATTTGCCGAGAGCTAGATTGTGCTTCAGCTTGAAAAATACTGACTCAGAAAGCAGTTTCTGCCCTGTGACTTGTGTCTATGGCAGAGAGCCACCGCAGCAGCTAAGTTCAAGGGAACTGGGCAAAGACAACCACTCCATCGGTCCAGGTGTGAAATGTGGTCAGAAACAAGACAGCAGGTGTGGAAGAAACACAGACCTTGTGGGGCAGAGGCTTAGGAGAAGACTGGAGAAGCCAAGCCTTATCCTGGGCGCCCTACGGTTTCTCTGAACAACCTCCTCTTTGGTTGAGAAAATCTGAGAATGCTAGAGATGCTTTCTCCACAGAATTAGTCTGAAGTGTGAAAGAGGTGAGAGACTTCAAAAAAAGTCCTATTACCTTTGATAAAGCAGACTTGCCTAAAAGGACAAGCCTCTCAATTAATTGTGCTTTTCCTTTGTTTTTCCATTTAGATATTTATGTGCAAAAAGGTCTCACTTTCTAGAATTCTTTTTATCAAATATACATGATCATTTTTCAATGTTTACAACTAAAAGCATGTACAGAAACCTAACACCCTGGACTTCTAAAACTCTAGATAATTTATGTCTGTTCTACAGAGGAATTTAGTTGTATCCAAAGTAAAGAAAAAGTACATGGGGATTTTTGTGGACTATAACTTATCTTTGTATTTATTAATAATTGATCTTGAAATTATGACTACGAGAATAACTAAATTATCTATCTTTATCATCAGACTTCTTCAGAGGAATAATGTCTATCAAAGAGGTAGTTGTGACATTGCACATACATATATATAACTTTTAAAGTTGCAGTTGTAATATTTACTGTTTGCACCGTATGCACTTTAGCCAATAGATCTATGAGACCTAGAACCAGTAATCAGAATGCACTGCTGAGTCCGCGCCAGCCTGTTACACTAACTGGTCTGAGTGTAGCGTGCTGCTATGTTTGATGATGCCCTTCACCCTCCATCAATGTTTGTAGCACAGCAGAACCCAGTCTCATTTGAAATGAGATGACACGGCCTAGAGGTTAGCCCTGTGGCTAAGTCAGGACCACCACACCACTCTGGTAACGTCACACTAGATGGGTCGTTACTCTCGGCACGTACGGTTAAAGGGCAAGTGCTGCCGAGAGATATATGCTACCGCATGTGTCCTTTGGAAGCGCCTTCATACACAAAGTTACTATATGAACAAACTGTAAGTGAAATACAGGCCCTAGAAGACTAATCGCATTTTCAAAAAAAGTATATGGGGAATTTATGGATTCAGAAAGCACACAGAATCACTGATGTTTAACCCTTTCTTCACTTTCTAGTATATTATATTCTATGTCAGTGCTTTCAACTACATTTCCAGGTAATAACATTGACTTCTATGCCAGACAATATTATAAATCACTCTTAAACTCAAATAGACCAACCATGGCATTTACGAAACTTCAAATATATTTTATCCCAGAAACATAAAAGGCTCATAGTCTCTCAACATTAAAAAAATATTTCTATATAAATAAGAAGAATGATTCCCAAGACTGTTCAAATTCAGAAAACAAAATTTAAAGGCACTCAGAGTTTCACTCATCGGTTAAAGGAGCATGCCCCCCAAAAAAGGCTGAGACCCAAACAGACCTTGGATAATTTGATTCCTAGAAAAATCTATGAGTCTTTAGACATAGTAACACTAAACTTATAATAATTGAAGAAATTTCCATCACTGTAACTTGAACATTAAAAGGAAATGGGTAGTCTCAGGGCTTACTCCTTGATAATATCCACATATGAATATGCATGAAGATAAAATTGCTAACCCTACATCAAAATCTTAAACTCTAGAGAAGATCTGAGATTTATCCATATTTAAATCATAGGATGAACAGGAATAAGTACCAGATGTGCCTCTTGGTTTTCAGTCCCCAAATAATCACTAAATGTTTCCACATTCCTCCTTCAGTAATAATAATAGCATTGCATTTTTTTCTTACATTTACCATCAATTTTAGGTCTCTTGCCATCTTCCATAACCTCTAAGCTATAATACCACTGACACTGTGTTAAAGAAATAATGGAGTGAAAATGAATAGAGTCACATAAAATATTTTGATTTGGTAATGTTCCAAAAACATTTCATTTGTTATTTTCTATGTCTCTTAAAATACAGCCTTGCAAAGAAGTATTTTAAAAATCTAGATATTTTAGATAACTGTTTTGGTAACATGTATAAAACTAGATGGCTATGCCTATTTTAAGAAAGGCCAATATAAAATCTCCTGAAATTGAGAGTTAATTTAGTGATTAACCACTTTTGCATCATAAGTATATTTTTTCTCTTAACCACAGAAGCAGAACTTAAGGAAGTCTGGATTGAAGAGGTGCAGAAGAACTGGTAGTAAATAGATGGCTGCCACTGATAAATAGAGACTCTCAAAAAATCAGATTGAAAGGTTTCTGAAATTAGAGAATAAGCCAGTGGGAAAATATAATTCAATTCACAGAAATCTGTTTTATGTATGGATTTTCACAGACATAGCTACTGCATATGTAGTTAATATGACAGGACAGTTAATACAACAATATTTTGTATTTTTTCTAAATAATATTTGTTATGCACTACAGAAGCATTCCAAGGAAATGTAAGGGGAGGTATGTGCCAGTGGATGGCTTGAGCTTTTGAAGAGGGGGGAGAAAGAACGCCCCCCCCCCCACAGATCTGTGTGTGTGCCGCTACCACAACACACTGACTGACCAGTGCTAACCAGAATGTGTCACCTCCAAGTCTGAAGCCACGGTTCCAGGTCTCAGGAGGAACTTATTCTCCAAGTGAACAGTGGGATTGACCGTTAGGAACAGTGATTCAATAGCTATCATTTTCTTCATATTGAAATTAGAGAATAATTCTAAAACTGTTCTAGGAGAAGGAACAAAGGCTTGAGCTTTAAAAATTGAAGTTGGCTGCATCAAAAACGTTGACAGCGCTAAAAGGCTCATTCCCTATCCCTTGGTATTTTTTTCTTTCTTGTCCCTACCCCATTATTTATTGGTTTGTTTATTTTTTTGGTAGGCTTGCTATTCTCATTTTGTTGCAAGGCTGCATTTTAACTTGCCTGATTCTGCAGTTTAACATACCCTTTGACACCTGTGTTCATTTGTTCTCAGCTGGTGAATGAACAGCAAGAAAGCAGACCCCTCCTGAGTCCCTCCATCGATGACTTTCTCTGTGAAACCAAATCGGAGGCAATAGCAAGGCCAGTAACGTCCAACACAGCTGGTAATTTTTTCACTTGTAACTGATTCTCAAGTAGAGTTAATTTGCACTCTAGTAAAATAGACGGTTCTTTTCCATAATTCATTTTAAATGGAGGATAATGTTTGCAACCAACTTAAACTTTAGAACATACACCATTCACCTTAAGCCAATAAATCACTTTTCATTATACTATAAGAAACTGTGATATATAGTATGCAACCCAATTTGCTGAACATTAGCATGCCACTGTTAGCAATGAATCATTTTTCTATGCATATATTTTCTTATTTACACCTCATCTTAAGTCACATCATGTTAGGAAATCTTTAAAACAAAAGCATCTATTTCAAAGTAACATTTTCCAAGTTCTGGCTGGAAATTCTTTATATGGCAAAAGCCAAGTAAAATAAAAATATAGGCAGCGCCTTCAAGTGGATTGAAATGACAATTAAAATATCCTGGAGACTTGGGACATTGTACAGCCGATTTCACTTTCATGTCATGTAAATGAGTCCCTTGCTCCCTCTTACCACGATCTGTGTGCACGTTCTCCTGACATTAAGCATACTCAAACAGTGACGATCATCTGCTAGGCACTGACAAGGATTCATCCAATGAGGAGTGGAGGGTGCCGCAGGTACCCTCTTCGCTTTCCAATCCTCACTGATACTAAAACTAAGTCACTTCAGTAGGGCCCACCCTGGGGGAGCAACATGAGATTTGCCTCAAAAGCTAATTTTCTCCTTCTGTACCACAGGCAGCCTTTCTGCATTGATCTCATTCAGTCAACATTCATATTCAAAGGCATGTTGTTCAAGTAGGAATGAAAAAATGTTGTTTAGAATCAGAGAGCAAAGGCTTGTTGGATTGCAGGAGAGAATTTAACGGAGAAAGGGTATGATAATCACATATCGTCTTGGTAAATTCGTTCCATTTCCTCATCTTGTCCTCAGCTTGCTGTTGCCTGGAGTATTTTCATTATACTTTTAAGTGAAGAAAAATCACAAATGAAGGAAATTATGATTTTTAAAGAATGCTAAAAATTACAACAACAGGAGTAATTAACATAAGAGAGAGGCACTTAATGTGGGAGTGTAGTCTACAGTCTTTGGGGTCAAAGTTCATGATTTCAAACCTCAGCTCTGCCACTTAGCAGCTGTGTCTTTGGGCAAGTTGCTTAACTAAATTAAGTCTGTTTCCTAATCTATCTAGTAATAGTAAGATCTAGATCTCATAGGTTACTTGGGAAAATTAAAGGAAGCAATCTAGGTAAGTACTTAACCCCGTGTGAGCTCTAACCGGTGTTATCACTCTTGTTAGCCATCAGTCGAAAGGCAGTCCATCCAACTCTTCCTTTCTCAAATGCATTAACTTCCTGTACATCACACCAACACAATCGTTCTCTGAACTCAGCTATCACTTTGAGTAATCTAGCAAATAAAAAGGTGCTTGTTACCTTTTAGGCAGGAAATTAAGTAAATTCACATGCTGTCAGATCAGATTCATCCTCCTTATCTATGAAACTGGATTTCTCCCCTTTGAACCTGGGAAGCCACCCCCAGAAGAATGCAGAGGAGCCTTGGATTTCTAATCGCAGGGAAATCCCTGAGAACTGGGTGCACTGAGAAGTCCCGCTATTCTCAGAAAAACTGTCAAGCATGGAATTCTCAGATCTCAATTCCAGTACCCTCTGCACTTGCCAGTTCTAACTGATGCCAAAACTAAGCCAATTAGGAAGCGCCCACCAGAAAGAGCAACATGATATTTGACTCAAAAGCTATTTTCATGTTGGTTTTTCTAACATATAAAAGAGAGACGGTGAAATATTGGAGGAAAAAATCAAAAGTATGTATAATTTCTTGCAATCCCAACATCTACAGTATTGCCTCTGTATCGGTTCCTAGGCCTGCCATGGCAAAGTGCCGAAAACTGCATAGATGAAACAACAGAAATTTATTGTCTCACAATTCTGGAACCTAGAAGTACAAAATCAAGGTCAGTAGGGCCATTCTCCCTCTGAAAGTGCTTGGGGAGGATCTATTCCAGGCTCTCTCCTGGTTTCTGGTAGTCCCTCAGCTTGCAGCAGCATAACTCCGGTCTTCACCTGGCATCTTCCCCGTGTGTATGTCTCTCTGTGTCCAAATCTCCCCTTTTTATAAGGCCTCCTACTCCGATATGACTCAACTAACTACATCTCTAATGACCCTCTTGCCAAATGAAGTCACATTCTCAGGTACTGGGTGTTAGAACTTCAATAGATGAGGTTTTTCTGGGGGGACACAATTCAGTCCATAACACTCTTCAAAGTAGGGGGTCAGGAAAAGTGATATTTTGAGACTGGACTTTTCTTTTCTCAGCCTCAGCCTTCAATACATCTGGGTCACACAGATTTTTATCCTGAAGGAAGATTCTACTGTGATAGTGATTTTTAATCTTAAAAGTATATCTTAGAGCAGAAACACTACATTTTTTTTAAATTCTCACCCAGAGATATGTTTATTGATTGATTTTTCAGAGAGAGAGAAACATCAATCAGTTGCCTTGCATATGTGCCTCAGCTGGCGATCAAACCCACAGACTTTCGGTGTATGTGAGGACACTCCAGCCACCTGGCCAGGGCAACACAGTATGCTTTAATACCGAAGAAATATAGTTATTTTTTAACTATTACAAAGCCCACAATTTGTATCTCAATATGCAACATCACATTATTATACATCTTTGAAAAGGAAATGTTTTAGCATTCAAACACCTTGGAAAGAATTCTAATTTGTTCCAATAATTTTTATAGTTAAAGGTTCTAGGAAGGAGATAGAGTTATCATTTACTATCCAAATTTTTAATAAAGATAGTAATTTTTAAATGAAACACTGTCATTTTATAGAATAGTATGAAATTACATTGAGAAGTCAGAACAGTCATTGAATGTTATCTATGGCATATCAGGCATTATGTACATCTTCACACTTAAAATGCATATTAAACAATCTTGGACTAAAATATGGAAGAAGTCCTGCTTCAGGTTTGTACCAAGTCAATCAAGCTGAACTTTGAAGAACCTTATATTAAAAAGAGAGGCATTTTTACTAGGTATTTTCTTCCAATGAAAAATTAAAGTCAATGTGCCTCTATCTTGACATTTACTTAAATGTTTAAGGAATATAGTTCTTATATAAATTAACACAAAGTAAAGAAATATTTATCTCTTCCAAAGGTCAGTTAAATGATGAGATGTGTTTCTACTAACCCTGAAAGAACATATCAATCTTCTACCTTGTAAGAGTTTTAAATTATCATTTTGTCTTCAGTATTTCAATTATCTTTTTTACTTTCTGCTTGCTTTTTGCACTGGAAGTAACTTTTTGTCATCCAATGATGATAACTTCAAGCTGATCTTTTTTTTTTCTATTAACATCCTAAATTATCTTTAATTCATTCGTAATCTAGTATATTACTAATTCATTGATCATCTCACACTATATCCGTAGGTGGTAGGTAGGTCAATATCATTGCTAATATCCTTGATTTTAAAAAGGCAAATAAATATATATTATACACAGATGCATATACCAAATGTCCTGCAAGTAACGACTCAATAGATATTTTAAGACAATGATTATGTCATAGGACAAATAATTATTATAAAATTTGCAATAACTTATTGTCTGTATTCTCCAAAGAAAATCTAATATATGTCAGAGTATAGAAAAGTCTCTTTTCTAAAACACAAGAAAAATAGGGCTTCTTGGTTTGCATTTACCAACCTACATAATCTAAAAGAATTGTATCCATAAACTTGAGCCATTAGATGGAGAGTTACTATACAAAGATTTTTCATGGTATAAAAACTAATAATCTCACTTCTTGATATGGGGCCCATACACAGTACCTATAGAAGAGATCCCTGTATATGCGGGAAGAGGTACTCCTAACAAAATTCACAATTCCACCACAGCCACCTAATTAAACATCTTAACTGTAAAATTAGTGTAATATTGGCAAAATGCATATTTATGAAGCCCAAGTAGCCATGAGCCAAATGGCAGGCCTCTGGCGAAAACTTAGAAATGTGGGAAGCAGCATTAATTACATATTCCAGTAAAAAAGCAAACGTTGGTTGAATTATTTAAGTCTAATTTATCTATTTCACATCATTGGCAAGATCCTTCCTGAGAGGACTTTGCTTCATAGCCACTACGTTGAAGAATACAATGTTTTCTGGAATGCCAGGGTGGCTTAGAAAACAGAACAGAGACCCTACCAGCTCCTTGTGGCACATTCTGTGACTGCACCAGTCAGGGTTGTCCCAAGACTCATCCTCTCTTTTCATCCTCACAGTTTATAGCACTGCGTTTACCGCCAAAGCATCAAATCAGGGCTTCATTGCAGGTGGTATTTATTCTGTTATTAGCAGCCTCGCCTCCCCCGGCCCAAGGAATCCAGAATGCACAAACACCTTCATTCCCCCAGGGAGCCCTCCAGTTCAGTAGGGGGTGATCCTCAATCAGGCGTCCTTGAAATAGATGGAAACAAATACTTATGTATTCTATCTTCAGGACATTTTACCCAATGAAAATAGTTACTCAGCCCAACCTGCCAAAAAATTGGGACCTGAACAAAAAATAATCAAAGCCACATCAGTAGAGTCAGCTCATTGCTGCCAGGTTCAGATGAAGTCTAGAGAGGAGTGGTCAAGAGCACCTGGGAGGGAGGGCCCAGTGTTTGAATCCTCTTAGGAACAACGTCCTGCCAGGTGTACTAGTTTCCTGTTCCTGCTGTAACAAATTACCACAAGTTTAGTAGCTTGAAACAACACAGATTAATTATCCTACGATTCTGGAAGTCAGCAGGCCTAAAATCAAGGTGTTGGCAGGGCTGCATCCCGCCTGGAGACGCTAAAGGAGAATTCATTTCCTTGACTTTCTTGCCTTTTCCAAGCCTCTATTGGGTACCTGGAGCTCCTTTGCCAGTGGTCCCTTCCTCCATCTCCAAAGAAGCCAACAGCATAATCTCTCTCTCTCTCTCTCTCTCTCTCTCTCTCTCTCTCTCTCTCTCACACACACACACACATACACGCACGCATGAACACACACACACCACACTTAGACACATACACTTTCACATCCCACTATAAAAGGTGGTTATCTTAATTTAAACACAGATTCTGGAACCCAAACCTTCATACACCTAAGAGAATCTTTTAAATTGTGTTAAGAACATCAGCAGAGCAGACACCCTCCTCTGTGGCAAGCGATGTTCTCTTTGAAGCCCATGTGGAACAGTGAGACCCTTTATTTTTAATTCTTAGGTACACACACGTGCACATGCATACACTGAAATGTGATTTGTCTTCCTCCAAATGGTAACAGGCGGCACCCATCCTTCTGTGCTTTTGAAACTGTGGTCCCTGGGGATTCTCCAGCTTCAGAGCTTTCTATACAACCTTCCTGCCACCCCCTTCATCACCTGGGTAACCAACTGGGCCTTTTGTGTGTGCCAAGCATGTGTTTCACATTTGCTGGGAAAAGAACAAAGGAGCGAGAGCTCAGAGCAAACACGGGAAGTGCTGAGGACAGTTTGGAGGGGGAAAGACTGTTGCTGAGCCAAGTTTGAATCCACAATTCACTCTTTTAGTAATTCATTTATTCTGAATGGTGAGAGGCAGATACAGAATTAAATGACTACTTACCTGTTATTATTTGTAACAAACACACTTCCTATATACAAGTAGACAAGTTCTATATACTTTGCTTCTAAATGCAGGATGGGAACAAGTGACTAATTCCTAATTGTTTTCAACAATGAGTAAAAAGGACCTATATGGCATTTCAGAGACGGTTTTCCACTTTCTTCCCTCTATTATAAAGAAATCACAGTGGACCTAGGATCACTGCCGACATACAGTGGCTGGGAAATTTTTGTTTAAACATTTAAAGGATAGGAAATGTGTGGAGACCTAGCCTAACTTGGCTGCGTGCCATGCTTAAATTGTAGCTATCAAGCCAGGCGCCTTAGCTCTGAAGGCCACTTCCTTCCCCCCGCATTCAAGTCCTTGTTAGCCACAGAACAATCCTCGGACCTCAGAGCAGCCCAGAGCATCTCAGACTGGAGAGTGGCTCCCATCTCCTCAGGAAGATTTGGATGCGATAAGCTGACACTTTCAGGCCATCTTATGATAAATTTACTTTATAACATCTTCTGTAGAACCACTATCTTTGTCTCATCCTCCGTTTTATTCCCAGTGGTGTTTCTTCTTTCTGTCAGTGTGTGGAGCTGATTCTTGCCTGAAATAGAAAGGACCAAGGAAAATAGGAGGAGATCAACCAAACGGAAAAGGAAAGAAAAGTATCATGAATTAGCCATCAAAGAATGGAAATAACATTTATCGAGTACTTATTGGATGCATGACATTTTACACATTTGATTTACAAATCAGAACGTTTTCTCTCTGTATCATACTTAAAAGATAGCCTACTAATTCCACATTTTCTAGAGGAGGAAACTAAAACTCAGAGAGGTCAAGAAACTTACTCCAAGTCTCACAGCTAAACAGTGGTATAGGCAGGTCTTTCCACCTCATCATCGACATGCAGCCACTGTGATGTGTCATTTAAATCAGAAGACAAGATCACAGAGGGTAAAGCTTGACACACTATCTTAAGGATCCCATAGGGATGCTCAGTTCACAAGGACAGCGCAGTGCTAAAGGAATTCTGGTTGTGAGCTGTGTTGAGCCCTGATCCTGCCTTCAGTGCAAAGAGGAAGCAGATGGAAGGGAGTTGAGACAGCAACAAAATGTAGTCCCTACCAAGAGGAAAAGTTGGTAGATCAAAAGGAGTGGTGTAGTCGATGTAGACAGTGCCAGGAAGGGTTAACGCAAGGGGTTTTGTTGTCACTTTGACTGCGTTTCTGAGCAGCTGGGTGAGGAGATCATGGGCCAGAAAGCACCAGACCTGCTCAGAAGGCAGCCTCCCACAGTGAGCTAGTCAAACGCTGGTTACTGGCACTATAAGAGCAAGAAGAATGAAGAGTTTCAAAGCTTGCCTTTTTAATTCTCATTTGCTTGGCTTGCGTTTGAACAAATTGTTAGTATTTCTGTCTACATTACAGTATTTAATACAATGTAATCAACCTGCTAGGGAGTAGAAGTCTAATGGTATTTTGATTTGTTACATTGAAATTTAAACTTGCATATTAAGCAGCAAAGACATTACCATGTGAACCCATTAATCAACTGTGTATTATAAAACACCTTTCTCATTCAGCCCAAACAGGAAGCCATTTTCTGATTAAACCGCTTAATTAGATAAAAGATAATTAACATCATTCCATTATACAATGTTTCCTTTCGTGGTTTGAAATCAAAACACATTCAGAAACTTTACCAAATCATCCTCATAACTGTTTCACAAGCATATCCCTGAAAATGATAGATCAACTCTTTAGAAAAACTGCACTCTAAAATAAGCCTCTCTG
The DNA here is from genome assembly GCA_004026765.1 of Micronycteris hirsuta. Lineage (NCBI taxonomy): Eukaryota > Metazoa > Chordata > Mammalia > Chiroptera > Phyllostomidae > Micronycteris > Micronycteris hirsuta. Next base: position 155,130 of record PVJI01002021.1, read on the forward strand.
TAAACAAAGCAAAGCAGTAAAGTAAACAGTACCTGAACCCAGATTCAATTTTATCATTTTAATCTTTTTCAAGCTTTCATCACTGGTGAGGCTGATCTAAATCCTGCTCTGCAGATTTGTACCATGGGGAAAAAGGACAGGCAGCGAACTTCCCCGTGTGAATACAAACCGCCCTTTCAAATCAACGACGACCTAACTTAATTTGGTGCTTCCAACCTACACTACAAACACAAGTTCCTTCTGCACCCAACTGAAACCTAGTTTTAAAGAATTATTTCGGAGCTCTGACTGGGCTTATCTTAACCTCTTTGGTCTCTGATAGTGTTGACCACAGGTTTAGATCTCCTGGACCTGAGTGAACCCGTCTCGCAAACCCAAACCAAAGTCAAGAGGTTGGAGGCCTCGTCGAAAACCTCATCCCTCAAGAAGAAGGCTGATGGATCTGACCTCATCGGTGCAGATGTTGAGCAGAGAGGCCAGCCTCCTCGAGGCCCGGAGACATCATCCTTAGATTTAGGTGAGGCAACAGCTAGTGTCCATTGCTGCTCTCCCTTGCCTTGAGAACAAGGAAGTTCCACAAGTGACATTAAAACCATGGGCAAAGGAGCGAAAAGGGTTCATTCCATGTAGAAAACTGAGCAGGACACACTTCTTTTGTGCTTGGATTAAATGACAGCTGGGGGCTCCACTTTGCATAACTGATGTGAAATCGCTTTGCTCTGTGATGTGTGCATGTTAGATGATCATGAATTAGTCATTTGTTCAGTAAACGTTTCTCTGAATACCTACTGTGTTCCATACTATGTGCCAGAAATACAAAGATAAATAATATAAGCTCTCTGCCTTAGTTAAGTTTATATTCTTTTTTAGTAAGTTTGCAGTCTAGTTGGGAGAGAGAAAAAAGATTCCATGAGTATAGTAAAATGTGCACTACAGTAGTCCCCTGTGTTTGCAGTTTCACTTTCTGAATTTTCAGTTTCCTGTGGTCCGAAAATGTTAAATGGAAATTTTCAGAAGTAAACAATTTGTAAGTTTTAAATGGCGTGCCACTCTGAGCAGCATGGCGAACGCAGGGGATGCAGTGCCCGGGATGCGAGTCATCCCTATCCGCAGCATCTCCACACCGTGCGCACTGCCTGCCCACTCGTCGCTTGGTAGCGTCTCAGCTATCAGAGTAACTGCTGTGGTGCTGCAGCCTTACTTAATAATGGCCCCAAAGGGCGAGAGAGTGATGCTGGCAATTCAGAGATGCCAAAAAGAATTCATTAAGCTCTTCCTTTAAGTGAAAAGGTGAAAGTGCTCAATTTAATAAGGAAAGAAAAAAATCACATGCTGAGGTTGCAAAGTCCTATGGTAAGAATGAATCTCCTATCAGTAAAATTGCCTAATTTTTAAATTGAACTTTGTCTTAGCTGTACATGTATAGGGGGAAAGCATGGCATATATAAGGTTCAGTACCACCCGCAGTTTCGGCTTCCACTGAGGGTGTTGGGAAGTATCCCTTGCAGACAAGGGGAGCTACTGTATATACTGCAATAAAGGGAAACCCAGGTTGCTTCCTACAAGAGCACCAGTGCCTGACCCCACCAGAGGGTTGTAGAAGGTGTCTTATAGGAGGTACTTTTTGAGCAGACTCTTGAGGGATGAATGGGAATTTTCCAGATGAAAAATATAGATCAGAGAGAGGCGGGGAAGAAGGGACAGGGCATTTTCTTGATGCAGAAGAGAAAGGGATTCACACACAAACAGGCAAACACAAAAAATATATATCTTTTCAAGCAAATACAAGTATTGTAATAGTATTCAAGTAGTGAGAAATAAGTCTGAGAATCTCTTGGGGTCAAGATCATGGGAGTCGTTCCTAAGATGGTGGCATAGGTGAATGCACCGTACCACCTCGCACAACCAAACAAGGGAAAAAAAAGAAATCTACACATCCAAACGCAGCCAGATCTGACAGAAAATCATATTGAGAGGAAGTCCGACAACCAAGGAATTAAAGAAGATACATTCATCAAGTTTGGTGAACCAGAAGGTGCAGAGCGAAGGGAGAGTGCTCGGCGACCCCGCGGCGAGCAGGTGAGCAGACGGCAG